>AWOL01S0149875.1:0-20938 GCA_000715115.1 Nicotiana otophora
CTCTAGCTACTTTATACCTCCTCTCTCTAAGAGCAAGTTGAAAGTCGAATTCAAGAGCTAGACAAGCTACAGGTAGCACCGACTTTGGTATTTTAGTTAGGGTCTCGTGTCCCCAGCTAAGAGCAGCAATTATGAGATTTCTCTCAGAAGCTACTTTCCTACAGAGAAAATAGATATCCACCGTATAGGCAAGGTAAGATCTACGATCAGAACGAAAGATAGCGGCAAGGACAAAGCAGTCGTCCAAAGGGGTTCCGTAGAGTGGTCTAACCCCGGAGCAATCCTTGGAGCTTTCTCCATGCCCGACAAAGAAAACTTGGTATGAATCGGGCTGATATAATCCATTGCTCGTCTAACTAATGTACTGATCCATACAGGCTGCCCGGAGAATCCTCCGCTGCTAAGGAAGAGGGTCGAGCCATAATGGATTGATGTGGCATAGCGACAGCTGGAATCGATCTTAATGAAGCTTCAAGCCTAGTTTTGGGGCTTCTCCAATACCACGCATATATGGAAGGAAGATTAGGTGGGGAAGGAAAGGGGGAAGCGCCTCGTTCCTTCCTTGAGGAGGAGTTAAAACAGACTATGACTGCTCCATTGCTTTATATCTTTCTTTTCATTTTCTTTATCATCTGGTGGTTTTCTTTTTCTTTTATTTATCTAAATAATTAGAACTTATTGTTGAATAAAAAGTCAAGTTGAAGATCACTTTTGACCTATATTCCTGATATAGAAGAAAGAAGCCTTTAGCAATTACTAAGAAAGTAATCTCTTAAGTAAAAGGTACTAATAATTCTTTAAAAGGTTCTCTTGTGGTGCTATGTCAAAAGTGATGTGATTCCCCGGTGGGGATCACGAACGAGATATAGCACAAGACGACCTATTTTGAGCTTGAAGGAACAACTGCTACGCACCTTTACTTAAGTAATATCGTAAAGTTCTCTCTTAGCACTTTTCTCAGCCTATTCTAATAACCTTTAAGTATTCTATTAGTGAAAGTCAAGGTTGTAGAAAGAAAGTCTATCGGACATGGGAAAACTAACTTCTAGTGAGGGTTGGAACCCTAGCCTAAACCTATTAGTCTTGCTAGCTTAACGTCTTGAGAGTGAAGTTCTTCTCGGGCGGGGAGAACAAACGATGTTGATTGACATAAGGCCCCTAGTCTAATTCTGAAGCATTNATATCCACCGTATAGGCAAGGTAAGATCTACGATCAGAACGAAAGATAGCGGCAAGGACAAAGCAGTCGTCCAAAGGGGTTCCGTAGAGTGGTCTAACCCCGGAGCAATCCTTGGAGCTTTCTCCATGCCCGACAAAGAAAACTTGGTACGAATCGGGCTGATATAATCCATTGCTCGTCTAACTAATGTACTGATCCACGCAGGCTGCCCGGAGAATCCGTAGCTGCTAAGGAAGAGGGTCGAGCCATAACGGATTGATGTGGCGTAGCGGCAACTGGAATCGATCTGAATGAAGCTTCAAGCCTAGTTCTGGGGCTTCTCCTATACCACGCCTATATGGAAGGAAGATTAGGTGGGGAAGGAAAGGGGGAAGCGCCTCGTTCCTTCCTTGCGGAGGAGTTAAAACAGACTATGACGGCTCCATTGCTTTATATCTTTCTTTTCATTTTCTTTATCATCTGGTGGTTTTCTTTTATCTTTTATTTATCTAAATAATTAGAACTTATTGTTGAAGAAAAAGTCAAGTTGAAGATCACTTTTGACCTATATTCCTGATATAGAAGAAAGAAGCCTTTAGCAACTACTAAGAAAGTAATCTCTTAAGTAAAGGGTACTAATAGTTCTTTAAAAGGTTCTCTTGGGGTGCTATGTCAAAAGTGATGTGATTCCCGGGTGGGGATCACGAACGAGATATAGCACTAGACGGCCTATTTTGAGCTTGAAAGAACAACTGCTACGCACCTTTACTTAAGTAATATCGTAAGGTTCTCTCTTAGCGCTTTTCTCAGCCTATTCTAATAACCTTTAACTATTCTATTAGTGAAAGTCAAGGTTGTAGAAAGAAAGTCTACCGGACGTGGGAAAACTGACTTCTAGTGAGGGTTGGCGCCCTAGCCTAAACCTATTAGTCTTGCTAGCTTAACGTCTTGGGAGTGAAGTTCTTCCCGGGCGGGGAGAACGAACGATGTTGATTGGCATAAGGCCCCTAGTCTAATTCTGAAGCATTGCCTCTTCTAAGAACTTCAGTCAAAAGGGAGTGATGTGATTCCCAGGTGGGGATCACGAACGAGATATAGCACAAGAACTTGACTTAAGTAATTTCTTAAGTCAGTCTCTTAGCGCCGACCTCATATGTTCTCAGTCTTCAATTTCCACTTTCTAATCGATTAATTAGCGATTATCATAGATGGAATGATAGGCGAAAGCTACTTAGGATCTAACTTTAAGAAAGTGAACATTAGTATGCTCTAACAACCTTAAGGTATGACTAAACAAGGCGTGTTGCACTAACAGAACGACTTCTATGCTTAATCT
The DNA here is from genome assembly GCA_000715115.1 of Nicotiana otophora. Taxonomy (NCBI): domain Eukaryota; kingdom Viridiplantae; phylum Streptophyta; class Magnoliopsida; order Solanales; family Solanaceae; genus Nicotiana; species Nicotiana otophora. The sequence continues at coordinate 2,496 of AWOL01S0149875.1, forward strand.
TAAGTTTTTCTTCTAACATTTAGTCAATTAGTCTTATTAAGATAAGGAGCACTTTGAGGTATAAGGTATTATGGTAATCTCTGTCATAGAAGTAAATTAAAAAAAATGATAAACTGATTCGACTAGATGCTCATCTTGTCTTTATCGTTGCGTGCTCTATTACTGCTTTCTCAGATAGATGCTGGTGTGGCTGCTACAGTCCTTGCTACCTTTCCCGTCTCCTCTCTAGCCATCTTCACATCTGCCAGAATCAGGTCATCGACCCAATTCTGGCATTTATGGTGGTGGACATACTCAATTGGAGTGGGAAGAACTACTCATCCAATGATTTGGCATACCTCTTAGCAGTCCCTTAAAATCGGTACTAATGAATCTATAGTTCTCAAATTTTCATGGGCTTAGAAAAACTCTACTTTACAAACTTGCTTGCCTCCGTTCAACCTTTCTGCCCCACCTATACTAATATTGGAGGATTTTTTCTTATTTAGTAGATTTAGATGACTTTTCTAATACTAGGAAGAGAGTACAAAAAGGCTTGTTAATCCGTATGGGAATGCGGATAAAGAGAAAGAGACTGAAGCAGTAGGGCATGATAGAGAGACTGCCGCCCTGGGGCTGAGCTTAAACCTTCTGTGTCAGGGTCGTTTTACTGAGCTGCAACACAAAGTTGAATACCCAAAAGTCAACCTTCTGCTATGAAATTCTGAAAAAAAACAACGGTTTTAGCGATAGCGCTCATCCCTTGCTTGGTTCTACTGTGAGGGAAGGTCTAGTATACAATTTTCTTCTTCTTGATCGAAGCTCTATCTCTCATTCAGCCCTTCGCAAGCTTCCTTCAAAAGGGGAGTCCATAGGCGCCAATACTCGGATTGGACTTGGAAACCCCCGCGGAGTTGAACACTGACTTTGGCCAGGAGATTAATAGAGATCATCCTTTGATTGAGAGAGCCAGAGCCCTTCAGTGGTACAAGGATATAAAATTCCCAATGGGAGAGCATGCGCCCAGAGAAGAGAAGGGCTTAAGCAAAGAAGGTTGACTTGGAAGTTGTTCAGTTAGAGGAGGACGCCCCAAGACAATGGTGAGCTAAAAACATCTTTTTTGGGGTTCTATCGAAGACTTATAGTGCATATATTAAGTATATCTACAAGACGATGAAACTATATATGATATTAAAGTAGATTAGTTCTTTCAATTGAATCAGATGTGAAAGGATATTCGCCCCTTCTCCGTGGAGCCTTCTTGGATAACCTATTTCTGACCAGTCAGTTTTCTAAGGAGGTTCGAGCGTAGATCGGTTGGTTTGCCCTTGGCAATAAGTCTACCTTTGAAAGGAGCCTGGAAAGCAAGCATTTAAGCCAGAAGTGTCGCTGTGCCAGTGGAAATCTACCAGTACCCGTTGAAGTGAAATCCGCTTCAGCATCATCAACAGACGCAGAAGAAATGGNATAGAAAAAATGGAAGAAATTAGATTTGTGGACTCGCCTCAGGATCCTTGAACATATATCATTTCCCCCTTCTGGTTGCTACTCCTAGTCTAGCTCTTCCTCTGGTAGTTCCTAAAGGTTGAAGGGCACTTACCGATGATAGACGTGTATGCAAGGCAGCTAAATGAACATATCAAATTATCATGGAATAGGGGTGAAGGTCCAGATTCCTGGATAGGTTGTGCCAATGTAATTGAGTTGTCGATGTATCAACCCCCCTTTCAGTCTTAGTGTTCCGAATGCTTATTCCCGCTGTAGGAGAAAAAAACCCGTACTTATTCATTATACCAGCGGAGGCGTAGGGTAGATTTATTCTACCAGCGACTGTCGATTGATAGGCAACCCTATCTCTATTCAGAAGGAGGGATGGTCATCGAATAAGGTTTCCTTTCCTTAGAATAGCAAGATCCTTCTTATTAGAGCAATCGTTACTTTTGTTCCGTCGCTTTCTTAAAAGGGTCCTAGGGCCTAATCAATCTCAATACTCTTGATGCAATGGATTGCCAGAGGGTGAAAGCCTAGAAGACGCCTAGAACTCATAAGGAATAGGCCCTGCAACGAACTCTAAGGTTTATAATTATATCTTTTATTGACTTTTACCTTTAGCTTATCAGAAATAAGTCAACTTACGGAAGCATTTATCTCTATCACGCACTTCAATCCGCACATAAGACGATACCTCTTTTCTATACTCATATATAGTTAGAGTCCTGCTAGCTCGTCTCTGTCTGGCAGTTTCAGCCTTGGCACACCAGCTGAATTTCAATCCAGGAGCAGCATGATAAGAAAACTCTCGATCTCGGCTAGCTTCAGCTAGAACTATAGACCAGGAAAGTCGTATTGCAACTATGCCAAGCAAAATATTGATTCCAATGCTGATCGAAATAATCTACTTTTTAGGGATGAACCTAGCAGCTAGGCGCTGAACCTTAAGATTAAGTTAGATTTATTATGTGGTATTATGAACCCCTCTGCCCTAAGAAAGAACTTTCATGAATAATAGACTATCCACACCATCCCATTTCGGTAGGGACAAGACCCGCAGCAAGAGCGAATGNATTCAGCTAGAACTATAGACCAGTAAAGTCGTATTGCAACTATGCCAAGCAAAATATTAATTCCAATGCTGATCGAAATAATTTACTTTTTAGGGATGAACCTAGCAGCTAGGCGCTGAACCTTAAGATTAAGTTAGATTTTCTTATGTGGTATTATGAATCCCTCTGCCCTAAGAAAGCTCTTTCATGAATAATAGACTATCCACACCATCCCATTTCGGTAGGGACAAGACCCGCAGCAAGAGCGAATGACAACATTATGCCCAACCCAACCGCCTTAAGTAGAGGGTCACTAGCCGGAATAGTTAATTCACATAAAGGCATTTCACTAATGGCATGGGGCACCGGCTGGTTAAGATTTCCAGAATCGATAAACTTTGCGACCTCAAACCCCTGCGGTCGATACTGTAGGTCGAAATACTTCTCGTAGTTGAATAGCGGGCCAAATATGGTGCTATCAGGCATATTAGCCATTGAGCAAGGGTCCACCTTGTACCAGACAACACAACCTACACCCGTGACCACAAGCGCCAAGTAACGCCCAAAATATCCGGGACGTAATGTTACAACATCAGTTAATACCCTATCTGCATTCCCAGGTTCATTCAATAATCCACGAACGCCGGCTCCTAAACTAGAGGCGGTAAACATACTATCGGGTGAAATTCTACTAGTTATATATGATAAGCCCAGGNAAATATTACAACATCAGTTAATACCCTATCCGCATTCCCAGGTTCATTGAATAATCCACGAACACCGGCTCCTAAACTAGAGGCGGTAAACATACTATTGGGTGAAATTCTACTAGTTATATATGATAAGCTTAGGTTGTTGTTGCAGTATACAGTCAGTTTTTCCAATTTAACACTACAATACTCTAGCTCTTTAAGTAGAAACTGAGATTGACCGGGTAGAAAACGAAATGCAAAAGCCATACTTTTATTACCAAAATTATTGTACGAACTGAGTAAAACCTCATCTAAGCAAATACCTTTCTTCATACCCTGTATTATACCCTCCCACCAAGGATGAAATGTGTTCAAAGAATGAGAAAAAAGAGGCGTACTACTTGAGTCTCCCTCAGAATTACCCGAGGAAGATCTGGTATTACCATTATCACCATCAGAAAAAGTCCCGCTATTAATCGTCAGTTTGTTGAACTTCTCACATAACGTATAATCATCCAGGTCGTCGATATTTTTCAATACATTATAAAATCGACACCAATCTATACTGTTCGGCCGCATAACTGGAAATGAATTTATTCTGTAGGATATAAACCCTATAAACAGTCCTTCCGCTATTTAACACTGTTACCAAAGGGTCACCCGCGCCAACCCGGTTTGCTAGTTCAGCAAAAAGGCGGAGGGATAGTCTAATTCTAGGTGAGCAGGGCTTATATCAGATTTACTGAGCATTTAGCGTTGTAAACCTACTTTTTTTATAAATCACTACATACACAAAAATATCCTATCAAATAAACACTACAACTAAAAATGACCAAATAAACAAATAGTTTACCATAAATATCTTTTTTCTCTTCAACCCCTGAAACATCAGCTTTACCCTCTTGTTTTTCAACCCTTACTTCTATACCATCATAATTTAGAACATCATAATTATTTAAATCTGAAGAATTATTCACTTCTTTGATTGACCATTTCAGCAATTTATCTATAAACTCAGGTCGTGGAAAACTATCTAGAATTGAAAGTTTTTTCAAATAATCTATGATTAGATCAGCTAAGTTAGGTATATCCCAACCCCTACACCTGAGAATGTAAGTTATCACTGGTATTAAAATGAATAACTGACCTAATTCAATTACTAAGACATTTAGGAATGATAAGGTGTGACGTCTATGGATATATGTATAGAGAGTATAATAAATTTTGGTGAAGATCCCAGTTGTGTAGTCTATAAGGCGAAGATGGAAAGTTAACACTCTTAAAATCTTGTATAAACCGTAAAGCCAAACCCTATACACGATCCTCAAGAACGGTCTACCGCGGATAATGATTTTCCTTAATAAATAAATAAGCATTTAATCTTAATTAAATTATTCTGTATAATAAACCACGAAACAGTCTATGTATCGCTCACCCTGCGCCAAACCGGTGGTAGCCTAAATCTATTTAAGCTAAATGGCGTAGGTATATTAATTACAGGGTGATCAGGTTTTATTTCCTATAGAGTTCAAGATATGTTAATATCATTTTTTTTCTCCTCTCTTCAATAAGCTGTCCAACTACGATGTGTTAAGCATAGTGACCTCAATCCAAACTCTCCAGTCCACATCTTTCTATATATAGATATAGCAATTTCGTCGTCCTTTTTGTTTGTTTTGGAGGTAGATGTAAAGAGAAGAACTACAAGAAAGCAAAAGCCTAGTACTGGAAAAGCCAATCAATCTCTAGGATGCTTTTCAACTAAGTTGACATGGAAGAACCGCTGCGACCCGGAGGCACCCTCCGNTCCTCATAACTGGAAATGAATTTATTTTGTAGGATATAAGCCCTATAAACAGTGCTTCCGCTATTTAACACAGTTACCAAAGGGTCACCCGCACCAACCCGGTTTGCTAGTTCAGCAAAAGGCAGAGGGATAGTCTAATTCTAGGTGAGCAGGGCTTATATCGGATTTACTGAGCATTTAGCGTTGTAAACCAACCATTTTTAAAATTCACTACATGCACAAAAATATCCTATCAAATAAACACTACAACTAAAAATAACCAAATAACCAAATAGTTTACCATAAATATCTTTTTTCTCTTCAACCCCTGAAACATCAGCTTTACCCTCTAGTTTTTCAACCCTTACTTCTATACCATCATAATTTAGAACTGAATTAATTATTTAAATCTGAAGAATTATTCACTTCTTTGATTGACCATTTCAGCAATTTGTCTATAAACTCAGGTCGTGGAAAACTATCTAGAATTGAAAGTTTTTTCAAATAATCTATAATTAGATCAGCTAAGTTCGGTATATCCCAACCCTTACATCTGAGAATGTAAGTTATCACATGCATTAAAATTAATAACTGACCTAATTCAATTAGTAAGACATTTAGGAATGATAAGGTGTGATGTCTATGGATATATGTATAGAGAGTAAAGAAAATAATTTGGTGAAGATCCCAGTTGTATAGTCTATAAGGCGAAGATAGAAAGTTAAGACTCTTAAACTCTTGTATAAACCGTAAAGCCAAATCCTATACACGGCCCTCAACCACGGTCTACCGCGGATAATGATTATCCTTAATAAATAAATAAATATTTAATAATATTTTTATTATTCTGTATAATAAACCACGAAACAGTCTATGTATCGCTCACCCTGTGCCAAACCAGTGGTAGCCTAAATATATTTAAGCTAAATGGCGTAGGTATATTAATTATAGGGTGATCTGGTTTCATTTCCTATAGAGTTCTAGATATGTTAGTATCATTTTTCTGGTACTCTGCGGAAGATGCGTGAATCGGCCTGCTGAATCGATTTTGCTTAGGGCGGGTGACCATCTTATAATTGAAGATAAGCACCAAAAGTAAGAGAAGTGAGGCGTTCGGGACCTATTCTAGTAAAGGAACCAACCCCAGAAAACCTGACCAAAAGATAGCTAAGTCCCCATCACTAACCTTACTTCGGACTATGTGGTTGATCCGCTGAGAAAAGACGGTAAGGAAAAGAGAAAGTACCACTTTTCTTAAGTTAATATGAATCTAATCTATTGAAGAGTCAAGGTTACCAAGGAGCACAGATGAGGCAAAGCATCGATCCAACTACATACCAACGGAAAGACATTACGGGCGGTCGTATCCCATCGTATTCACGTATCAATGCATAAGTGGTCATATAATAGTTGCGTCGTTGCGCCTAAAGTCTTATGGCCAAAGGTCTCCGGTGCATTGTAATAGCCTACTGGTATACAAGCACACCGTGCTCTAGGTTGGTTAAGCCTATGAGCATAAAGAAGGAAGTCTGTGCCAGAGATCCCTCTACACAAGATGCCGTGTAGAATCATCTTGTGGTCATCGAGTATAGGAACTCGATAAGACAGACCTCTCCGAGCAACCTCATCGTACCGAAAGTTGCTTAAGAGCCCAATTATATGTGCAAGCAAGAGAATTTATAATATGAATAAGGTTTGACAACAAGACGTGAAGGTCTGAGAAAAGTAAATATATGCTTGTTGATCGAAGCCTTTCTCCATAAAGTATGCCACTGGAGGGGTCCTTCCCTGCAATGTATGTAGGAGGGTCAGCTTCTACTTACTTCCTTCTAGAAGCGAAGCTTAGCAAGGAAGACCCATTAAGTATACCAATGTTAGCGAATCAGATTCTTCAAAAGAAGAGTCCGCAGGGGCAGCAAATCTAGTTTCCAAATAAGTCAGAATCTTAGCGGAAGCTCTTCCTTTGACAGCTATTCCTATGTCAGCTACTACTTTGTCAGAGGCTAAGTTCCCTCTATCTTCCGGGAAGGGAGTAGAAGAAGAAGTCCTCGTGACTCGGCTACATAAATTATCACATCATCCGAATAGATTTACATTGTCAATCAAATAGAGAAAGATAGTTTTTTGTACTTACCTTCCTACTAATAATAGATATGGTCGGTGATGACATCCTCTTTCCTACCTAATCTAAGACTAATCTTAGTTTACAAGAAGTTTTCTTATAAAAGAAAGTGGACGTTTCTTTATACTCAGTGAATGTTGCCGAATCTCTCGTTCTATAGGAGTAATAAGCGAAAAAGGGGATTCTATAGGCTACTCCGCGGAAGAATCAACGCGAAAGAATGGTAGTATTCAACTTTCTATTGTCAATGTTCAAGTTCTTTGTCATAGCTTATCTTATTCTTCTTGAATTGTCTCGAATTACCTACGGAGTTTGAGGGGTTCACTAGATTTTTGATTCCTTCTCCATTTCTAAGAGCTGGGAAAGGTAAATATTACTATATTCTTTCTTCCCTTTCTTCCTCCTCCCTGACTTCATACTCGTTCTAACCCAACAAAAAAGGGCAAAGTTCCATTTGGTGGGTGGGTCTAGGGCGAACGAAAGATATGTGTAGCAGAGGGCAGGTGAGGCATTGTGTCGTCGAAGATAAAGAAATTGGCTCTTCCATTTCTTAGTAAGAGTGCCCCTATGTTAGCAGGACATTTCGTCCAAGAACAAGGTTTGAGTTTGTGCATTAACTACCTTCTTTTTTCTCCCCTAATGGCTCTATCTCTGAGGTAACCCGGACTAGTAGCAATCGATTCTAGTAAATAAGATATTCTTAAATAGAATTGGTTCTTCTTTCTCTCTCCTTTCTTCTAGAGGAATTGAGTCCTTCATTTCGGTCTAGCTTCCTCACTCTACCCCGGTCTCACTCCGATAACGTACTATCCTAGACCTCTGCCTATCCCGACATTGATAGAAATTCATAGGTCTAGTACTTGCATTGCGGTCTGTTTATTAGTTCAATGATACTACAGCTATTACTGCAAGAACAACTACTGGAAAAAGATTCAACACTATAGTCTCGCCCACAACGAGGAAGTTTGAGATGATTGGAAAAAAGAGAGTCATGGAAATGATAACTAGGAGAGCGGCTGAGGCGATCAGGGAACGAAGGGAAGCTAAGAGTGTGGGATCAAAGAGAAAAAAATTGGATGAGGAAAGGCAAAGCTATTAATCTACCTCTGAGGTAGAGGTTAAATTTCACCTTCAAGATTTTGATTAATTGAATCTCCTGCCCCTACTTCTACTAAAGCTAACTCCCCCTTCATCGTCCTTTTTTATTTCTTAGCTGCGACTTCCTCTCTATACACAATTCCTTTTTTGTGGGTTGTGCTGTAATAAGAAAGATCTTGCTATGACCATACCGATTCTCTCAACGCTCTCTCTTTTTTTTGCCAGTTAACTATTTTGATTCTTTTAGTGTGGGCTAAGACTTTTTGCTTTTCTTTATATTGATTGAGACCTAGCCTCTCTCCTTTGGTTTATAGCCTTGGGGTTATACACTTTTCCTTAAGGCAGAGGTTTTGCCCAGCTAGGAAAGAATGGAACTTCAAAAACATGTACTCCGTCGAAGGCAAAGAGTTTTCAGCAACCTTAGAGCTAGTTCAACTTGAAGACTGTCTTTTTCTCTATACGAAATTCCTAGGAGTCCGCAAAAGAAGGCAGTACCAAATAACCTAGAATAAGGAAGTTTTAGACCCACTCAAGGAAACTAGCAAAGAAGCAAGATGTCCAGTCACCCGGTGTTTAGGATTCTTACGATAGCAGGCAAGACTAAGCAGAAATACAAAGTGTAGGTAATTCTTTATCCACTCTACCGGATCAATCACATTTGACACCTAAAGAAGGAGAATTAGTGGCATCTCCTTCAAGAAGAGCCCATATTCTTTCTTTAATACTATGAGATAGATTAGGAAAGACTTCATTTTCCTCCAACTCCGGGTCAAGGTTTGCATTTAGCTGAGGTAGAAGTTCGTTAGCAAGTGGAAAGTAAAAAAGGGAGTCATTCTCTTATAATTGAACTTCCCCCCATCCTGTACAGGGGCTAAGATTACTTGAATTCCTTCAAATTCAAGGGTTATATGAGTCTCCTTTTCTTGAAGAAGAGGTGCATCCCCATTTCCTTCCGCCTTATTTCCATTTCCCCCTTCGGCCTCTCCCTCTTCGAGTCGCTTCGCTTCTTTTGAGAAGAAGACTGTTCAAGCATAAGGTCATCATCTCTTTTCTTTCTTTTGTTTAATTGGCTTCTTTGATAGAGTATTATGGATAGAATTGAAAGGGCGGTGAGGATTGTTCCTAGAATCATAGGGGAAAGGAATCTCCATTTCGAACTAAACAACCAGCGCGTTTGTTCCTATTTCATTTTCTTCTTCCAAGTCCTTGCACTGAGTTACTTATGGAATCTCAAATCTTGATGCCGGGCCTCAGATGGATTAGGCAGGGATAGGATTCGAACCGATGACTTAAGTAATTTCTTATTATACGATATCTTTGCCATGGATGATAGGATTCCTCCTGGAAGTGAAGGCAGGAGCAAAGCCTATTGATTCACCAGTTGCTAACCTACTTGTCGGCTACCCGCACTCTATAACCAGAATAGGGCTCTGGACTTAAAACCACCCACTTTTAGAAGTCTGGAAGGCGACGCCTAAACTAGTCGGACTTGCTTGAATCGATAGGCTTACCAGACTTCTTTGTTTATTCAATTGATTTTGTTGCAGACTCTTCCCCATGCCTATTTGTTCCCCCGACCCTATAGCTAAAGTCAAGCCTCTTCATTCATTCATGGCAAACGGTCTGGTAAGGAAGAAGTGAGCTCTAGACTCCGACCTATGGCTTTTAGATGATTTTAATAAGACAGAAGTTGAGAGTGGTACTCTAGCTCCCACTGAGCTCTCCTCATCGGCTAAAACTTCTACTAAGATTGAAAAGAGTGTAGACTTGTCTCCAAGGATGGAAGGATCTTCCACAAAAAGGAAGTTACCTGTCGTTCGTACTCATTTCCAACCAACTACCACTACCTTGGTCACGATTCCAGTTCCTATGGGTCACAAATGACGACACGAACCTGTATGCGTCGTCAAATTATAGTTTCGACCTCATTTGCCCTGTTTTGATCGGAACCCTTCTTAACCACTTAAGTGACTAGTTTTGCACAAACTCATGCGGAACCTTTGGAAATCTATTCGACCAGTCCTGATAAGTCGTAAATGACGGCTCAAACCTACGGGTTCGGTCAAATTACCATTTTCCCTCAAAAATCCAATTTCGAGGTTTCAGGTCGTCACAAAGAACATGATAAGAACAAATGCAGAATAAAAAGAGTGACATTGCAGATGAAGAAGAAAATTCCATTTGCTCATCCTAGCATGGCATATCTGTATCCCCTGATAATGATCATTCCTATTCGATATCATGAATAGGTATGCTTTTCAAACATTTCTATATGCGAGATGGAAGGCTGCTTTGGTTTGGATCCCATTAGGCTGCTTTCTCCTCACCTTGTCGATATAGCGCATCTTACAGGGTGCCTTTCATCAAGTAAAGGCTCGTGATAAGGCTCTCTTAAGATCGTGTGAAAGAGTTCTTCTTTACCGAGAAGATTGACATGACTATTTCTATAAGTAATAGAATGTATGAAGGCGGCCCGAGAAAAAGATAAAAATTTACTTTTTGAAGTCAATAAAAGATCATATAATAAAGTGGCGGGTTAGATAGCAAGAGCAACTAGATCAGTAATGGAAAGGGTGCCTAAAATGGATAGATCTCTTTTACCCAGGGGTCTAACTGGATACATTGAAAAGCTCTCATCTTTTTGTCTAGAACAACAGAATCAAGAGGAGCAGAGCGAACAAAATCCGCGTTGGGGTGAATTCCCTCCCCTAAAGTTGGAGCTAATTGAACCCTAGATTATGAGCTTACTAATTCAAAGCTCTCATGAGATCTCGTTGGTATGCCCTACCAAATGAAAAGGAAGTCGCATGAGCAAATTAAGAGTTAGAATTCCCTGACTCCGTTCCTATTTATTAGCCTTCTTTCTACTTCAACATCAACTTCGTTAGCTAACTAATTGATCTTCGCCCATCTTTGGTTGCATGTTAGGAGGATTATGTTGGACCTATGCGATCTCGTTACAACGTTCTTTTTTTTACAGAGATTTCTGGTGAAAACTTCAATATTGAAGCATGGTCAGGCGAATAGAATATCCGAGGAAGGAGAACTAGCTAAGCTTCTTCACAAGCGAAGGAATTGCAACCTAACCATCTGTGAGATCGGAGACTTTGAGAGGCTCCCCAGTCCTCTTTCAGCCTTTTCTTACTTATTTTTTATGATGAGCCTTCCCGCGCCTTCCTGCACAAGCATCTGTTCTCCTGAGATCCAGGTTTCTGCATGATGATTTGTTCTGTCCTCACTTCCATTTTTATATTTTATCCTAAGGACATCATCATTGAATTTCATCTTCACTTGGGGATTACTTCCTTTCTCTAGGTCCATTCTCTCCATTCTTCGTTGTATGCAGCCCCATAAAGTGGCTATCACCCTCTCTTTTTAGAGATCATTTACCCTTTCATAGAAGTGTAAGACCATGAATCTCTCGTGGAAAGGCCCATTCGCAGCAACGCACTCTGGTAGTTCATTCGCTATCATAACAACTGGAACATTCTTTTTCTTCGTAAAAAGTCTTCCATACTTTGAATCCAGCCGGACTTCCTGCCCATCGAGTACTTTTAATAATGTATTGGCATAGGCGGTCCCCGTCTCAGTGTAGGAAGCATACCCACTACTCTCCTGCTGTGGCTGGTGAAACTCATCGAAGAGCCATATGTCGTGGTAATCGTGTGCCCCGGTGAAGTCATTCTTTCTGGAGCTCGCATAATAGANTCATCGAGTTCTTCCTGCCCATATGTCGTGGTAATCGTGTGCCCCGGTGAAGTCATTCTTTTTGGAGCTCGCATAATAGATCTTTACTACTTTTGAGAATAAATGAAAAAGCAAGGTTTTTTGGGTACTAAGCTCGCCTATTATGAAAAGCTCCTTCATTTTTATGGGTTGCTGCCCTGGGAATTGAGCCGCTATCCAATCAATTGCCACATACTTTTCTTTTCTTTCCTCGAATTCGTACTCCTCCGGCCATCCCTTTTATTCCATATACTTTCGTACCCTTTCTTTCTATTAGGGTTACTGCTTCCATTAGTTTGAGGACTTGTATGCCCTCATAGGAGCCCTTCATGCTCGGGTACCTTTGTAGAACAATATGCTTCAGCTGTTCGTGCCTGAACACTTCCGGCCACGAATTTAGTCCCGCAAGCTGCTCTATAATGTCGGTTGCACTCATAGGAGCACCCCCTGTTTTTTTCTTTCCCTCATAAGCCTCTGCTACTTCCATAACATGGGCCTTTGACGTGTTCCCCCATATATGTGGATTCTTATCTTCTTTAGTGATGTATGCGCAGATCGGACCCCAGCCCTTTTTTGCCTGGATGTCGCATTGCATTTGCTCGAACTCGGGAAACACTTTCCTAATCTGGCTTCTAAAGCTATTTTTAGGTGCCCTCTCGACCTTTCCACCGATGTTCTAATATAACCTTCCGATTCTATGGTTCTCCCTGGCTACGAGGCCTCACACGGGTAGAGTTCGGTATTCCTTTGTCGATGGCTGACCCCGCTCTTTCCTTTCACCGGTCGGTAAGTGCATCCTATTCCTATTAAGCGGGGCGGCAGTTGCTAAATAAAAAGGTGGCGCCATTCCCGCTAAAGAAAAAGCAATTCTTCATCCAATCTCTGTTCCAGATTCTGGTCTTACCAAGTCACCTTTCTCTAAGGCTAAATAGCTAAATAGCTAAATATCCCCGTACTCTTTTTTCCTATTTTCTTTATTCTTTCATGTCGAGCTTTCGAAAGCCACTGGGGAGGGAGAATGAACGATCGACTGCTAAAGATCTTGAATAAAGCATTGATAGCTTTGCAGAGGAGAAAAACTTTGATTCTTCCCGAAGGTGTTCCTTGCATGCTGAAGTGAACAGGGGCGGTACCAACTACGACTAGAAAGCGGTCACTCCTGTCAATGAATACCATTCATAGTTGTCTATGTTAGTAACATAGCCATAACGACTTTGTTTTACTGCTTGAGGTGGTGATAGCTTTTATATATTTGCTTAATTATAAGCTTGCATAGTGCTCTTCCTATTTGTTTTCTCGGCTTTCTTCTGCCGAACCGAACGAAGACTGTTTCTCGTACCTCTGTACCTATTGCACTGATATCTTCTCTTTCACTCTCTTTCTTCATTCAGGAAAGGTGAAGATTGAATCGGGAACCGAAAACGAAGCAGGAACAGACTTGTCCTTTGGTCGAAAAGTCTTGTACGGTTCCTCAGTCCGGGGGCACTGCAAGAACCCCTATGACACTTGGAGATTGCTTGCCTATGTCACTTGTACAGTCCTCTAACATGGTAAGTGTGCCATATCCATCTTGGCTTCAAAGTCTGATTCTGAAGAGAGAGACACCGACCCTAGTCAGTCTAAATGATGTAGACAGAACCCGCTCCGGGCTTGATTACCACCGAAAATTTCCCGAGACGGTAGAATGTAAACTCTAGGGTGAAGAAGAAAGCATTGCCCGGCTTAGATGAGCCTTTCGATTATGATTTGTTAGCACAACTAGCTAATGTACCAGCTAGAATTACCTTGTTGAGGTTGTCACCTGACATCCGACAAGTGTCAAGGCTCTATCAGAAGCCGATAAGTATGCACCCCATGTACACCAGATAGAGGTGAATGATGTACCTCAAGAAGAGAACCGAGGCATACAAGAGAAGATGAAGGCGGAGGAGCCAGACCTCACATTTTATCGAGAAGACTTATTTGTTGCTAGGGGACCTTCACCATAATCGTCCACTGTACCTTTCAGGATATATTGGTGAAGTAAAACTCCGACAAGTGCAAGTAGATCCGGGGTCAGCTATAAATGTTATACCCCTAAAAACGGTAAGGAAGCTCGGGATTCCCACCAGGAAGCTGAACAGCATTAAGACCCAGGGTACAACGCTGAGTCTCAGAAAGCTATGGGCAAGATTCGCCTCAAGTGCCAGATTGCAGATCTTAAGACAGAAGTAATTTGCTCCGTGATCGAGAACGAGACTTCCAACAGCCTTTTGCAGGGAAGGCCTTGGATCATGCAAATGGCATCTTTACCTTAAAGCTGCTGAAGATTGTTAAACGTAATTAACTATTCCACTTGATGAGCTCAGAGCGATGAAAAAGCATTTTCGGGAGAAGGGTAATGGAGACCAGGAAAGAGGGAAGCGTCAGTCAGCCTTAAGGCATGGAATCGACATTCTCGTTAGCTTTTTTAGTTGAGGTAAGGTATAAGATAAGGCCTGCAAGTTCGTTCCTTGAAGTATTGGCCTCTTAGTTTAAGCTCTTGGATGATATAATCCATCTAATCAAAAGCAAGGAAGGATAGACAGTCCAGCAGGTGTATAAGCATGAAGTGAAGATGAAGTAAGCATGGCTTTGTTTGCGCGCCTCTGGAATTCTGAAATCCTCTTCTAGGCATGTTCCCGATACTATACTAGTCAAAGAAGTTCCTTGCCTTTTGTTTTGCTAGTGGGCTGGTGCAGAATGAGTCTATAGTTATGGTCTTGGGAATCTCTTCGTCCCTGCGATGATGGCTGCCAGAAGCATCGTGGGGCTTGTCAAGGTACAGCTTTTCTAACGGATTTCCAACTGGAAAATCCAATTCAAGCTCTGCCTTTAGCTTGACCCCATCTGCTATCAACTATTCACCTATTTTTCAGTATGAATCGAAATCGAGCCTAACTCTGCTCATCCAAACTGGGATTTTAAGCGAAAGTTGGGTCTTCCGGTACGCTTTCCCGAAGGTGTAAAAGACTTTTTCAAGTTTGAGTAGTGAAAACGTCGTCAACTCGTAACCGGGGAATATAAGTCCGCCTCCCAAGACTACTCAATCCCTGCTCTATGTCCTGCTGCTGACCTTAGCGAGACAATGGGAGTGCGTCTCATTTGAATAGAAAGGCTTTACCTCTCTTGTTGGACGGGACTAAAAAGTCTTTTTCAAAAGAAAAGTCTTCCGACTGAACAAAGGGAGCAGGCTGGATACTAAAAGAATTCGATACAGCGGGGGGGAATGAAGGTTCCCCAATTTGATAATACTTTTTTTAAATGCTGACATGACAGGGGAAAGAGGCTTGCAGAGTATGTCTTTGATGACCGAATAAAGGAGAAAAATAAAACTTTAAGGGCCACCAAAAAGAAAAAAACGGACATCATGCTCGGCGGCTAAAGGGAAAGAANCACTTGTCCTTTGGTCGAAAAGTCTTGTACGGTTCCTCAGCCCGGGGGCACTGCAAGAACCCCTACGACACTTGGAGATTGTTTGCCTATGTCACTTGTACAGTCCTCTAACATGGCAAGTGTTCCATATCCATCTTGGCTTCAAAGTCTGATCACGCTGAGTCTCAGAAAGCTATGGGCAAGATTCGCCTCAAGTGCCAAATTACAGATCTTAAGATAGAAGTAAGTTGCTCTGTGATCGAGAACGAGACTTCCAACAGCCTTTTGCAGGGAAGGACTTGGATCATGCAAATGGAATCTTTACCTTAAAGCTGCTGAAGATTATTAAATGTAATTAACTATTACACTTGATGAGCTCAGAGCGATGAAAAGACATTTTCGGGAGAAGGGTAATGGAGACCAGGAAAGAGGGAAGCGTCTGTCTGCCTTAAGGCATGAAATCGACATTCTCGTTAGCTTTTTTAGTTTAGGTAAGGTATAAGATAAGGCCTGCAAGTTCATTCCTTGAAGTATTGGCCTCTTAGTTTAAGCTCTTGGATGATATAATCCATCTAATCAAACGCAAGGAAGGATAGACAGTCCAGCAGGTGTATAAGCATGAAGTGAAGATGAAGTAAGCATGGCTTTGTTTGCGCGCCTCTGGAATTCTGAAATCCTCTTCTAGGCATGTTCCCGATACTATACTAGTCAAAGAAGTTCTTTGCCTTTTGTTTTGCTAGTGGACTGGTGCAGAATGAGTCTATAGTTATGGTCTTAGGAATCTCTTCGTCCCTGCGATGATGACTGCCAGAAGCATCGTGGGGCTTGTCAAGGTACAACTTTTCTAACGGATTTCCAACTAGAAAATCCAATTCAAGCTCTGCCTTTAGCTTGACCCCATCTGCTATCAACTATTCACCTATTTTTCAGTATGAATCGAAATCGAGCCTAACTCTGCTCATCCAAACTGGGATTTAAAGCGAAAGTTGGGTCTTCTGGTACCCTTTCCCGAAGGTGTAAAAGACTTTTTCAAGTTTGAGTATTGAAAACGTCGTCAACTCGTAACCGGGGAATATAAGTCCGCCTTCCAAGACTACTCAATCCCTGCTCTATGTCCTACTACTGACCTTAGCGAGACAATGGGAGTACGTCTCATTTGAATAGAAAGGCTTTACCTCTCTTGTTGTACGGGACTAAAAAGTCTTT
Source organism: Nicotiana otophora (assembly GCA_000715115.1). Lineage (NCBI taxonomy): Eukaryota > Viridiplantae > Streptophyta > Magnoliopsida > Solanales > Solanaceae > Nicotiana > Nicotiana otophora. The sequence goes on from AWOL01S0149875.1 coordinate 19,041, forward strand.
TTCAAAAGAAAAGTCTTCCGACTGAACAAAGGGAGCAGGCTGGATACTAAAAGAATTCGATACAGCGGGGGGGAATGAAGGTTCCCCAATTTGATAATACTTTTTTTAAATGCTGACATGACAGGGGAAAGAGGCTTGCAGAGTATGTCTTTGATGACCGAATAAAGGAGTAAAATAAAACTTTAAGGGCCACCAAAAAGAAAAAAACGGACATCATGCTCGGCAGCTAAAGGGAAAGAAATTGGAAAGGTGCTAAAGATTGATTATACTACCTCTGATGCTGAGGGCGATCGTTCTATTTTATTGTGTGCAGAAGTTGATCTTACTAAGCCTCTTTTATTTTATCTAAGTTTAAATCGCACTGTGTGGAAAATTGAGTATGAGAGCCTTCATATGATCTCTTTTAATTGTGGCAAAGGCAAATNATTAATTGTGGAAAAGGCAAATATGGCCTTAAGGATGATAATTGTCCATTAAATCAAGTTGAAGGCCAAACTGATACAGCGAAAGATCCAGTTGATGGTCATGGGAACAGTAGCGATCGGCCGGGGCTGAAGCAGACCTTTCCTATTTTTTCATTATAATAAATATATGAAAAGAGGAAAGGGCTTTTTTATAGAGAGGGGCTGAAAGTATCTCAGAGCGAACGTAAGNTGTAAGCTTTTCCATGGGAGTAGATCAGCGGATTCTTCCCTCCAGATATTAATGAGGTGGGCTGGAAGGATAGAGCCCAACTTATTATATACGGATACGGATATTCCTTGTCATTCTAATCTTGATATAGTTCCAACAGGCCTATTCTTTTACTCTCCTATAATGTATAGTATATTCTTTCCATCTTCCTACTAGGATAGATATTCTAACAACAAACTACCTAGCTTAGCTAGTTGGCAGCTCCGCATAGTGAATTGCATCGGAAAGGGTATCCGATCTCTCTTTTATGGGTTGTTTTCCTCGTATCTGACCTATCCGAGTTAGCCCTCCCAAGCGGACAAAGAGATGGATCATTTGATCTTGAAATAGGTCATCCTGGATATCCCGATCTTTTATCTATTCATTTCATCAGGTATCTGAATCATACGATTATGAGGATTCTGCTTTTCACATTCATTCTACAGGACCAAAATGAGGCCTTTCCTCGCTAGTTGGACTAAAAACCTCAACAACAGCCTTCATTAAACCCCTTCTTCTTATCCTTGCTACCTATGAAATGAGTCCATCTTTCATTCACTAAAGAAGACGCAACTGATAGATGGATGAATATACATTTGATGGCCAGTTCTATGAAGAAAAATCACGAGTTGGAGGCATCACTAGGAAAAAAGCCAATTGATTCGGTTTTCTCGAAATCAACGAGTGGACTTGAAATCATAGATCCATTTTTTGATCCACGCGACTCAGACAAAAATCCTATATCTTACCCACCCAGTGTTGTTCTGATTAAATTTCAAAGATCTCGCTCGCTGTCAAAGCCCATTTTGTGAAGTGTTCTCCTGCCCCTGTCACCTGAGATAAAGTCAACTGGAAACCGTAATCGGAGTCATAGTTTGAAGATTATGATTTGAAGATTCATTCCATAGAGAAGGGTGTCTTGGTTGCCGATACCGAGGTTGAATAAATCATTCCACCCGGCAACAACAAAAGTGGAGTTTGGCACAGGTCAATGGGGAAAACAAGGAGGAATTCCACTTTGGAAAGGAAAAGGGCAGTTCCAAACGAAGGACCCAGTCTCAAGGGGCAAGCTTCCCAATGTCCAAGTGTCAAGTTTCGAGGGCTTGAATCCGCCGAAAGCTTCCTTTTTTCTTTTTAGTCTTTCCTTGCAACGAACCGAAAGTTAAGAGGCAGGGCTCGGTCTCAAGGTTTAATTTAAAGTCACTAGTCAGTCCAACTGCACGAGT
>AWOL01S0149886.1:0-11501 GCA_000715115.1 Nicotiana otophora
AGCACATGTTCAGTGAATTCTAACTAATATATTCGACACGAAGCATCAGTATATATTATAAACGATTACTAAAATTCTAACAAGTATTAAATAGAATCCATAATACTGAAAGTATAAATAAGTTTATTGATAAGAAACTTATAGATTGAATTCATCCGTTTAAATCCTGTATCAATTCCAAATTATACCAAAAGCCTAAGTGTCTTGGCTTTGATGAGTCTTTGGACCATTTATTTATCATTTACTAAAACCATCACAATAATCAAGATTTTGATTTATCAACTAATGCACGTGAGATTTCGGGAGAAGAGTTGTTTTCACGTGAGTTAGGCGACGGTAAATAGAGGATACTACTAATTCATAAACCCCTTAATTAAAAAACAAGTAATTATCAACTCCAACAATAATTAAATGGACTTTATCCATTTGTGAAGCTGAAAGGGCAACCATAGTATTATTTCTATATTGGGGTTGAATTTCTAGGCAAAATTTAATGTTTTTGCACTATATGGGAAAGTATCATCCTAGGCAGGTCGTTTTAGTAGAATAATTAGCGTGCAATTCGCATCTTGTCTCTCCCTCTAATTAACCTGCCATTGCAACCCATAGATGTTGGTATTTGTCTGTCCAATTATTCATTTTTTTGCAACAATCTAGCAGCTTACTGTAATGAATAATTATGTTGACCATATTTTTTTTTTTATCTAGAGTTGGTATGATATTGTTTCTTCATACAAAAAATATCTTTTTTCATCATGATTTGTAACGTGATTCAATGTTTGCCTAAATTTGAAGCAGGTTCGAGTTTCCTTTTCTCAATTTCAATGGTTTGATTCACATTCCACTTTCATTTACTATTTCTTTTTATAGTCATTCATGTTCGAGTTTCCTCTTAGCTAAATAAAACATTCTAGTTTTCTCTTCTCAAGAGGCAACTTTCCCATTTCTTAATGATCCGTGATCGATTTTCCACATTTCAAAAACGTTAAACTTCTCTTTGTAATAATTATATATACTTAATTATGAGTTTACAAAATTAGAATAGATAACACGAAAGTGTACGATTAACTAGAATCTAATTAATTATAAAGATACGCACATCTCTTTGGCAAGATTAAAGTCCTCTCTCTATACCGAGTCAGTAAGTGAGAAGCTAATCGTTGTAAAATTTAATCTTGAAATACTCCTTTTTCGAGTTTTTCCCCCCCTATTTACTGCGTAGCTGGCTGTTTTTGTTAACTCAAGGACTTACTTCAACTAGTAGGTGTAATAAGCCAGAGCTAACACTTTGTGTGGATGGTTGTTACCTATCATATTATTTCGTATTGTTAGTTTTAATACAATGTTTATTTTGATTGTTACTCAAATTTTATTGTATCGTATCGTTAAATTCGTCGTTACGTAACGATGAAAAGTACCAATTTATGGAACGATCGATTTGGTGTGGTCGCAAAGTTACATTATTTTTTCCTCTCATCTTGCCCTTTTTTATTATTAAATAATCTTATTTTATCCTTTACCCTACCTTTTTATATAATAATATTTTTTCGTACCTTACTTTTTTTTAAATAATAATATTACAAGTTATTTTTCATATTGTTGGTGCATGACATCATAAAATAACGATAATTAATACAATTTATCCAAACATTGTATACATCAAAACGATACAGTACAATATAATATTATACAATATATTATGAAACGAGACATAGCGACCACCTAAACAAGACGTAAATGGAATGCAACCTCATAATCCTCCAACTTTTTCTTTCTTATTTTGCTGAAAAGGAAATATTTTGTGTGTCTAAGTATAGTCAACCCACTCAATAACAACCTTATTTGTTCCAATATTTTTTTGGCTTTTATAGTGAATGACTGTTATGCACCTATAACAACAGTTAATGTCTAAATATTTTTTGGCTATTATAGATAAAAATTATCCAAAAATCAATTATTTTTTCTTTTATAATGTTACATATAAAAGATAAGAAAATTATTCAAATTTAAAATCTCAAAAGATTTGCATATTTTAGTAGTTAAATATTATTGAAGAAAGCTAATACATTATTAATAAATTCATAACAAAAAGTATAAAGATTTAAACTCCAAAGCAGACATTTTAAAGCTACTTAAAAAAATAATTATGTTTTCAAGATTGATGGAAACTTTGTAATTGTAGCTTGTTTCGTAGATTTTATTTTCTTACTATCGATATAATGCTTGAATTGGCGAAGATTCATGTCCAAAATTTCAATAAAAAGGTATCCAATAGCTTTCCCTTGAAGACAATCTAAGAGCTTACCAATTAATTTTTTTTTTATCTAAATATTATTTTGGAATTTGTCCAATAGAAAAGATATCATATACAAATCTTCAAATCTTATATCTTGTGGAAGATAGAAACTTTGTTTAATGGAAAAGATTGTGTGCATATTTTTAGAATTATTATTAGTAATCTTAAAGATTCTATATGACTGTTATAGAGAGGTAATTTTACAAAAAGCATTCTGCTATAAATATGGATATTGCTTTTATAGGTAAAAAGTTATTATGGAGAGGTAAAATATAACTTAAAAAATAAATTCAAAGCAAAACTTGATCTTTTAAAGTTACTGTTATAAAAAGTACTCACTTTAGTACATAATTGGATTTTTGTAATATATGTGGTCCCTAAGCAGTCTTGTACAAAGGCTGTTACAAACAAAAAGGGAAGGGAATCGTAGTTCAAAGAATCTTCAAAAACATCTAAATTAGGTCCCCTCTTGCATTCTCCAATATGTGCCTTGGCTTGAATTATTGTGACTACTAGAGTCAAATTAGTCAAAGAAAAAGATGAATCAATCTCCAAAAAAAATAGTGATAAATGAAACACTTACTTTTCCAGGATTGTAACCCACTGATTTATATTTTCATCTTGACCGAAGAAAATTCTAGTGATCATATGGTCAATGACACAACTCGTTTATTGATTTGATCCGTTTTAATCCGCCCAAATCTAGCCCAACTCGTCCATTTAATACACGTACTCTTGCTTCCATGGTCCTCTCTCTATTCATTTAGAGCTTGCTTTATATCAAGAATCACAAAGTGAATTCAAGTTTTTCCTTTTAAAACAATGCTAAAAATACATTTCAGCAGTTTTTTGGTTTAACAATTATACTATTTACCAGTCCCCAACTGGAAAATGACATCAAGAAATTAGAAAAATTAACTCAAATAACCGTCAACACAACTGTTTAAATTAAAAATAATCAGTGGATGTATATGTATAATCGGTGCATATTCTATATGTATATACCGAATAAGAAAAATAAACAGTGAATTCAACCGGCTATTTGGCGTAAAGATCCCAAATTATTGTTATCATATCCAATATACAGTGAATTCAACCGGCTATTTGGCGTAAAAGATCCCAAATTATTGTTATCATATCCAATATAGCCCTAGGCTTGAATTATTGTGATTCGAAGAATCAGAATCTTAATTGATGTGGTCATCAGTGCATTCAACTTGGAACTAAAATTTCTTTGATCAGTTGGTGTGCCATTTTGTTTTTGATAGACTTTGAGCCACGAGACAATGGCAGTATGCAATTTGTCAATTAGCCTCTGTTGTCTATTTTTGCCAATTTGCACCCCAAAAGCGTTTACTTCTACTCTGTGTGGGTCTAAAACTCTCTCAACTTCATTTCCGATATATTTCAACTTCAATTTCTTGCTCATTTTCATGACTTTTTGTGAACAAATAGTAGTTTGTACAATCCCTAGCTAAGCTATTAGGTGGAAACTTATTTGCAAAAATATCTCAAGTAGATTGTCTGACGAAGTTTGACGCTTACACAGACAAATGGAATTATTGCCAAGTTAAACAATTAATTTAATGTGTATTTTGTCCCAAAGAGACAACTTAGTGACGACAGTGGTTGAAGTACTCGAATTGCATATCACAATTATTTTCAGTGTCAGTGACCTCTTGGTCACTGCTACATAGTTGAGTCTTTCTTTGTTTACTATGTGAAAAACGAAGGATTTTCAAACAAAGGCCACCGTATTAATTTTTGGGATTTTTATCTTCCTATACACTATTTGAATCCTTATTATCTTCCTTACTTAAATTTCAATTTAATTACATGGTCATATACAATTTACCAATTATATACAAATAAGTTTTAAATAAGTATCCTTTTATATTAGGAATTGAAGAAGGAATATCAGTTATTTCCTTATCCCTTTATACTAGCCTACTCTCTCTCTCTCCGTCTCTCTCCGTCTTTCTCTGTCTCTGTCTCTCTCTTCGTCTCTCTACTCTCCTTCTCTGTTTTTCCCCCAAAGTTTCTTCTTTGATGTTCTCTGTTTTTTATACTTTCTTGTTGTACATAGTTTTAATGAAATTCATCAATGAATTTCAATCATTTTAACTTAGCAATTTTCTTTCATGTTGCACAATTGGTGTTCAAATTGAAATTGTCAACTAATAAATTTTGAAAGTGTTTGACTCTCCACTATTGACGACCATTAAAAAGCTTTGAAGCTTTGAAACCGAATTTGGATTTTCAAAAACCATTATTTGTTTAGATTGGGTATTGTTGCAAACAATTGGGAATATTGTTTAGAGTTTATATCTCAATTTTGAGGGTGTTTGGTGAAAATTAGACTTGATTTTGGCTGAATTTCAGATTGAAACTCGTAGAAGAAGAAGAAGAAGAAGAAGAAGAAGAAGAAGAAGAAGAAGAAGAAGAACACATAACATATAATATACTTACGAAATTGTAGTAAAGTTGTAGTATAATTGTATGTAAATTGTATTGTGTTATAGTTATATATATATATTTTCCAAAACAATAGTATCTACTATGCAGACTCATAAATAGGGTTATGAGACGACGCCCATTAGTCCATATTATGGTTTCTATCCTATCTAATTTATACACTTAAACTCCCCAGCATGAGACAAAAAATTATTTATTTGAAAGACCAAAATCTAAAGCCATTAATCCATCTGAAAAAGACAGGCAACAAAATAATCAAGTGGATTCTTATCTAATTTTTCCTTCACTTACATATATAGTTTCAAGTAACGAGTTTAGTGTATGAAAGACAAAAGAGTAGTACCAAATTTGTATTACTACCAAAATTCAAGTCTCACATTCCATGAGATAATTTTAGATGGAAAAGAAACACTTGCTCACTAGTGTTTGATGCAGGTCTATGAGTGTTTAATAGTTTACAATGTACGTCGTCACAATCTCCAGCCTTAATGATAAGCTAGGTATTAAAATCACATACTAAAAAAGAAGTGAAATATTTCTAATGTGGAGCAATAAGAATGCTGATACATAGGGGGTCAGGCAATTCAAATGCAAATCTTTCAAGATCATAATCTAAGTCTTTAAGAAACGAGAGCCCTTTTGGGGAAGGTGTTATTAAATTGCCTAGGCAACATATATTCACAACGAGACTGCCTAGGCTTGAGTCATATTGACCTGTCCCATAGGGATAAATATCTCTTTGCGGAAAGAAAAAACTAACTCCAACCCTATATCTTGAAGTATAATTATATGTAAATTGTATTCTCTTATAGTTATATATATTTCTTTATTTGAATGTTGTATGAAAGTTGAAAAAAACTTGTATAATATATGAATCGTTGTATAAAATTTGTATTTAAGTTATCAATACTATCTTTTTACATAAAGGTATTGACATGTATCAAAATTGTTTTAAGAGAGGAAGTTTTGGTTGGAATTTCAAAAGGGAAGAAGGACACACCACTTACAAAATATATACAAATTATATACAAAATATATACAAATGACATATTGTATAAAATTTGTATGAAAATTATATTAAGTTGTTTGTATTTAACTGAGTAAAAATAATGTATGAAAGTTGTAGATAAGTTATAAATAAGTTTTATACTATATAATTGGTTATATAAAATACGTTTTTAGTTTATATGTTTGTTGTATATGTATCAAATTTGTATCAAATTTATACAATTTTTATTTTTAATTTGTATGTCGTTGTACCATACAAATTTGTATGCTGCTGTTGTCACTTAAAATATCGTTCATAACCCTTTTTTGCAATTACCCACGCGTATTTATTTTTTATTGTTCAATATATGTCTGCTCTTCTTCTTTTTTAAAAATAAGAAACTAACGAAATGAGGAAGAGAATTACAAGGCAACTATAAAATTCTTATTAATAAGTAAAAGTTGTACGTTACAGTGTATAATTTGGGGCGAAGGAAGGGGAAAGGGCAAGAGAAAGGGAAATTAATCATTTAAATTGGAGGGGGTATATCTTATCGTAAATTGCTAACATGGTTCAGAAATGAATGAAGGTGAAAAGTAAATTTGGTTTTTAACAGGTAAAAGTAAAATAAAGAAAAGAAAGGTAAAATTCAAGGACAAATTAAATTACAAACAAACCGACCAAAATTTTTCTCTTTAAAAAACAAACTCGTACACAGGAATTACATTAAACTCCCCAAAAAGTGGAAAGTATTTGACTTTTGCTCAACAAATAACTTGAACATACCATCTTCGGAGTACTAATTATTAAGTAGAAACACCAGCCATTAGGAAGGTAAAAATCTCGCAGAAAAATAAGGAAAGAGGATAGGAGAAAAAAAGAGGGAAAATTGATGTAATTGAATCCCCTAATTTAAGGCGCTAATTATGAATAGTATATAATTTGTAAGTAATCCTTATTTAGGGTGAGTAATATAAAAAATTAGGACAATTTTGGTAAATAAGTTTCAAATATTGTATAGGAAGGAAAACATTCCTTAATTTTTCGATAGTAAATAGCACAGGCTAGCCAATTTTCGGATTGGTAATCGAGAAATAGAAAACATTTGCAAAGTCATTAAAAAATAGCCATTGTTTTGCTGAAATACGAAAAGTTCCAACATAATATTCGGGATTATGGAGCTCATGCGTATAAACTTCCAGCATATTATATTGGAACTCCAGCACATTATGCTGGAAGTTCATATGTAAAAAAAATTCGACTCCAGCATATTATGCTGGAATATTTTCAAATTTTAAGTGTGTTTTTGTACAGATTTTATCTTTACATGAAAAAATAGCTAAATTTTGATTATTTTTAAAACTGTGATTATTTTTCAATTACCAGTCTGGTTCTTAAGAATTGCTAAGAAATATTGGCCTAGCAGCAAAAGTCGCACCAAGTCCACTGCTCATGGGCCAATACGAACTGGGCCTACTCTTGAGATGGGCTGTCATCGGGAGCATGCCTCCTGATCCCAAACATACACTCTATAATTAAGATGTAGTATTATTTACATGAATATTATAAAATAATTATGCATTATGTGAAATTTTCACCCATTTTCCCTTTTTGTATCAACAGTTTAGTAAATGGCTCTCTTTTATTTATTTGTATATGCTATTCACCATATCGAAACACATTCTTCCATAAAGTCAATAGTAGAACATTCAAAAACAAATTTAACAGACTGAAATATAAAGTAAATCGTAAGTTGTGGAAAAAAGCAAAAACAGAAATGAACAAACTGATTTCTTTCATTCACCGCATCTTTTCTTGTTTATACGATCAGACTCTGCATTTATTTTATTTGTTTTGTAATTTAGTCAACGAAAGAGTTCTACTATAAAATTTCTAATAAAATGGCACAAAAATTGTAACGGGGGATCCAGAATTTCGGGTAAAAAAGAAAAAAGGAGTATCTTGAGAGACTGTCTTTCCTAATTGACTTGTAAATGGCGTTTTACACTCCTTTGGACACATGATGTCGTTTAACAGTAAAGTAATCTTTCTTTGACAAGGAAAAAAGGAGAGGTAAAGAACCCTTTATTTAGAACCATATAAGTTTAGTAGCGACGACAAAGCTATATATGAAAAGAATTACTCAAATAATAAGATATATATTGTCACAATTTCAGAACGTAAAAACAAATTGAGGCAGCTTTGGCACCGGCATTAATTTTGTTTGGCATGAATATATAAGATTCATCTAACCCTGACCAACTCTGTTGTTTAGTAAACAAGTTGCTTGTAATCGGAAATATATGATCCACTAGAATGCTTGCAGTAGGGACAAAGAAAAAAAAATCTACCTGCAAATAATAGAACAAAAAATATTACTCCTATCCATTTGGTGCAGATTCAATTCACAGGTGATACATACATACATACATACATACATACATAGTGTGGGGGGGGGGGGGGGTGCTGTAAACCATTAGAGCCAACAGAAATAAAGGTGGTTTCATGGATACTGGTTTGTGAGTGCCTCCTTGCATTACATGCTGATCCAAAATTTAAATTTTTTGAGTTTTTATATCAGCCTCAAGTTAATATACAATACTCCCTCTGTTTTAATTTAGATGACACGCTTTCCTTATTAGTCTTTTCCAAAAAGAATGACACAATGACATATTTCTACAATTAAAAATAATTCAATTTTAAACTTTTTATTTTACCCATTTTACCCTTAATGAGAAAAAGGTCATGATGGCTCCACAAAGTTTTTACCCCTTAACCTTTTAAGACCACAAGTTTTAAAAGTGTTCTTTTCTTTTCTTAAACTCCGTGCCGATTCAAACTACCCCATCTAAATTGAAACGAAAAGAATAATATTTAAGTTTATTATAGAATTGTTGGGCTAAATCTTAACATGATGTGATATTATCTGCTTTGGGCCAAGCCCAAACAATGTTTTTCAAAAGGTCTCACACAATTAAGAGATCATTACACCTTATAGGTAGGCTCCCAATCATTTCAGCTTTCGCACCCCCAACAATCCCCTCGAGGTTCATCACCACGATCCACAAGTCTTCCCCTCGAACTAAATACCATGTGGGCCATTACCACGATCCGCAGTCAATTTTCAAATTCACTTTGTGCGACCCACTCATCATAGTATTTATGGCAACCTAGGCCCGCAACTAGCTCGTAAGAGGAAGTAAAATGAGCCCCACACTATCACTTACCGCTAATAATCTATCGCTAAACCTACCATCACGATTATTAATTCCATATACAACATGGCATATATGGAACCTCTGTAACCTGTTTATCTTTAAACATCACCCACACACCTCGAAAATTCAGCAATTAATTTCCTAAATAGCTCGATATAACTATATTATCCAAGAAAAGACACAAAAACCGACCATCACACCCATGTATAAAAAATGGCACCCATAAACAAATGGGGTTATTAAATTAAACACCGACTGATCTTCTGAAGGACGACCCCCCATAAATGGAATAGGCAGAGTTTTTAGAAATGATACAGGCAATTGGATACTTGGATTCATGGGCGCAAGACCCACAGGAAACTCTACATATATGGAATTATGTGTACTACTACAAGGACTACAATTAGCATGGCATCATTACTTCGTTCCATTAGAAATTAACGTGGATTCCACATAGGTAATATCTATGGTAATTAACAATCACAATTTGCACTACTCATCTTTGTTGCTGGAATGTAGGTACTTGCTATGCCAACTAGGTAACTCATGCATCACGCACACATACAGAAAGCAGAATCGTGTTGCAGATAAACTTGCACAATATGGAGCCACAAAAAACTCACCGGAGCAGACTCTCATTTTGCACCAACCACCAAACTTTTTGAATCAGCAACTTATGGATGACCAACTGGGCATTGCCTATTTAAAAAATACAACGATGTCTCCATCAACAAACAACATGTATTTTTGTATTACTAAACATGATAGTGGCGATAATATTATAGCACCTCCTTGTAACCATTTGAATGGTCAGGACACTACTTCTTTTTGTAACAATCTGCAAAGCATCCACGATACTCCTTGTATTGGCACTCATCTTTAATATAATATAATTTTGTCTGTTGACAAAAAAAACTACTTACCTTAAAAAGAGTCTCTCTTTGCTAGAACAAGTTCATAAAGTCCATTTCAGATGGTTATTGTTAATTATTTTTCTATTGATCAGTCAAAGGTTGAAAGAGCTAGTCGATCATTATAATCATTTATAGTTTGTTTAGCCAAGCTTCTCTCAAAGTCAAAAGTATTTTTTTCCCCCAAAAAAATACTTTATTTCCTCAATTTGAGGTAGGGGTGAGCATTGGTCGGTTCGGTCGATTATTATGAAAGTAAGGTTTGGTTTATCGATTTTCGATTTTGTAATATTAATAACCAAATCAAATCAAAATGTTTACGGTTCGGTGCGATTTTTTCAAAGTTCAGTTCGGTTATTTTCGATTTAGTTTTTCGGTTATTAACAATTCAAGATTTTTATATCTGGATTTACTTCCAGTGGTCATAAACTTCCAGGGGGTTTTGCACAATATAAAAACTGGGTAGTGGGCAGTGGGCAGTGGGCATAACGTTGTAGCATCCAAACATGAACAAAATAACAATTTTTAAAGTTAAACCTTAAACCCTACGGAAAGCATTAAAACACGAAACAGTTAGAGCGTGGAGAACTTCTGTGTCAGTTCTGGGTTTCTTCTCAATTCTCCCATTTCCTCTTACTCTGAATATGCAATTTTGCTCTTATCTTATCAATTAACACATTGAAATTATTAAAAAATGTTCAGAGTTGCTGCAGCTGTTGCTTCATCAATCAGGTATTAACCTTTCAAGTCCACTAGCAACATGAACAAAATAACAATTAACAAAATAATAATTAACTTCTGGCAGCATCCACTAGTAGGATTTCACAATATAACAATTAACCTTTCAAGTCCAAACAAGCTAGCAATATACGAACCACTGGATTTCACAAATAAACTAACCTTTCAAGTCCAAACAGAACATAGAAAATTGCTGAGAGATTAATGAAACCCGTCAAGTCCATGTTCTTATTTAACAAAATAGCGTAGCATAGGAAGGGATCAATATAAGAAAGTTACATGCTGACTTTAACTTAGCAGAATAATCAACACAAGAAATTTCCACCAAAATCGAATGAGCTGAGGAATAGAGGAAGAAAACTGAAAAGGAACTCAGAACTCAGAACTCAGAAGAAGTCGCACTAACTTAAGGAAGAAGGATGAGCGACGAGCTGATAAAAAAGGTGCCACAGTCGAGCTGAGGAAGAAGGCAGCAGTAGCGCAGAGGTGAGAGGAACCCTAAATCTAATTTTTTATTTAGGTTTGGGAATGTATCAGACTATCAGTAAGACTAAGTCTTAGGTTTGGGTAAATTGGGTGGGCTTCAAATGGGTATTGGACTATTGGGCTTCAGCCTTCAGATGGGTAATAAGTTTTGGACTCTCAAAAGAACCCGTATGTTCAAATATTTTTCTCAACTAATACCCAAAATTTTGGTTTTTCGGTGTAACCGAAACACCAAAATCATAAACCGCACCGAAAAACTGAAATTTAATAATTTAAAAACTGTGCACCGACCGAATAACCGATATCGAAAAATCGAAATTAATGGTTCGGCAAGTTTTTTCGGTTCGATCGGTATTATGCCCACGCCTAACTTGAGGTATTTGATCAAG
>AWOL01S0149908.1:5434-15506 GCA_000715115.1 Nicotiana otophora
CCCCCCCTGGGCCCACATCTCGAAACCCGGCGAAAGTTACAAAACCCGAAAGCCCATTCACTCACGAGTCTAATCATACCAAATTTATCAAAATTCGACCTCAATTTTCCCTCCAAAACCCCAAAAGATTCACTCTCCAATTCCCAAACCCTAAACTCCCAAATCTCACCTCAAACACTCACCAACTAGGTGTACAATCAGTAGGTAAACACCATTATTGAAGATAAATAGGCATAAGGAGCTTATCTCAGTGATTACTCCGAAATCACTATCAAAATCCCCAAATTCCAAGCTCACAAATGATGAAAATGGTGAAAACTCTCGAAGTGTTCTATTTATAGGTTCTGCCCAGACTTCTCGCACCTGCGGCTCTATTTCCGCATTTACGAGCAAAGCCCCGCTTCTGCGGAAAAATCCCTAAACACTGCCTCCGCTCCTGCAATCAAGTGACCGTATCTGCGCTCTTCGCGGGTGCAGGAACTATATCACACCTGCGGTCCAAACTCGCACCTACGCCCCAAAATCCGCTTCTGTGACCATCGCAGGTGCGGGAATGCCATCGCACCTGCGTCGTCTTCCCAGGTCCTCCTTAGCCGCATCTGCGGCTCCTCCTTTACTTCTGCAGGCTCGCACCTACGGTTTCCACTCCGCAGGTGCAGTTACACCAGTAGCAACAGATTCAGCTGCAATTCCTCCACTCCCATCAAGCCGTTAACCACCTGATATTACCCCGAGGCCTCCGGGACCTTAACCGATCATACCAACAAGTCATATAACCCCATCCGAACTTAGTCGAACCTTCGAATCACTCAAGACAACATCAAAACACCAATTACACCCGAATTCAAGCCTAAAGAACTTCTAAACTTTCAAATTCCACAAACGACGCCAAAACCTACCAAACCACGTCCGATTGACCTCAAATTTGACACACAAGTCAAAAATTACACCACAAATCTATTCCAACTTCCAGAAATCCAATCCAACCCCGATATCAAAATTTCCACTGCCGGCCAAAATCGCCAAAATTTCAACTTTTGCCAATTCAAACCTAATTCTACTACGGACCTCCAAATCACATTCCGGACGTGCTCCTAAGTCCAAAATCACTTAACGGAGCTAACAAAATCATAAAAATTCAAATCCGAGGTCGTTTTCCCACAAGTCGACATCCGGTCAACTTTTTCAACTTAAGCTTCCAATTAAGAGACTAAGTATCTTAATTCACTCCAAAACCATTCCAGACCCGAACCAACCCGATAAGACATAATACAGTTGTAAAGCATAAAAGAAGTAGAAATGGGAGAAACATGGCTATAACTCTCAAAACGACTGGCCGGGTCGTTACAGGTCGTTATCACAGTCCCGAAGGATGCCCGGGTCCTATCCGCTTCGGTAGGCGTAGCCAGCTACCTCTAATGCCTGGTAATTGAGGAGGACCAGTCAAAGATGAACAAGGTGGGCACGTCGAGTCTCTTCAATGAGGCACAACAGGCATTGAACCGGGTAAATTCTATAACCTTCAAACTCCCCTTATGAACCACTTAAAGTTTCCCTTTGATGTTTCTTACTCAGTTCCCTTTCTTTACAGGCTTCAGTGCTTCACCATGAGATCTTTCTTCGGTATTGCTTGGAATTCAGCCCGCTCGAGTTCAGATCAGGCCCAAAAAAGGATATGTTCAAGCTCCTTTGTGAGAAACAGGACAGGGCCATCAAGGGTCTTCAGGCCGAGCTAGACAAGGCTCAAAATGCCAACCTGGTTGAAAAGGTAAAAGTCTTTGAAGTTAAAAACGAGGAGCTAGTCGTGGTGACTAACACTACAACCTCACAGGTCCAACAGAAGATCGACCTGATTAAACAATTTTGAGCCGAGATAAACGAGGTCCAAGCCATGGTCGATGGGTNGGATCCGAGGGCAACTTCCTAGTCTTCAAATAATCTATGTATTTGTTCCTCTAATCCTAAGTGAAACTTGTTGAGTTTACTTCGGCATGGACTTCTTCCACCACCGACTTCATGAGTTTTACGACTATTCCCGAATTCATCATCATCAATCGATGATCCCAAGTTAGCCAGGGCATCGGCCTCACTATTTTGATCCNTCGAGTCTCTTCAATGAGGCACAACAGGCATTGAACCGGGTAAATTCTATAACCTTCAAACTCCCCTTATGAACCACTTAAAGTTTCCCTTTGATGTTTCTTACTCAGTTCCCTTTCTTTACAGGCTTCAGTGCTTCACCATGAGATCTTTCTTCGGTATTGCTTGGAATTCAGCCCGCTCGAGTTCAGATCAGGCCCAAAAAAGGATATGTTCAAGCTCCTTTGTGAGAAACAGGACAGGGCCATCAAGGGTCTTCAGGCCGAGCTAGACAAGGCTCAAAATGCCAACCTGGTTGAAAAGGTAAAAGTCTTTGAAGTTAAAAACGAGGAGCTAGTCGTGGTGACTAACACTACAACCTCACAGGTCCAACAGAAGATCGACCTGATTAAACAATTTTGAGCCGAGATAAACGAGGTCCAAGCCATGGTCGATGGGTNAACCACGTCCGATTGACCTCAAATTTGACACACAAGTCAAAAATTACACCACAAATCTATTCCAACTTCCAGAAATCCAATCCAACCCCGATATCAAAATTTCCACTGCCGGCCAAAATCGCCAAAATTTCAACTTTTGCCAATTCAAACCTAATTCTACTACGGACCTCCAAATCACATTCCGGACGTGCTCCTAAGTCCAAAATCACTTAACGGAGCTAACAAAATCATAAAAATTCAAATCCGAGGTCGTTTTCCCACAAGTCGACATCCGGTCAACTTTTTCAACTTAAGCTTCCAATTAAGAGACTAAGTATCTTAATTCACTCCAAAACCATTCCAGACCCGAACCAACCCGATAAGACATAATACAGTTGTAAAGCATAAAAGAAGTAGAAATGGGAGAAACATGGCTATAACTCTCAAAACGACTGGCCGGGTCGTTACAGGTCGTTATCACAGTCCCGAAGGATGCCCGGGTCCTATCCGCTTCGGTAGGCGTAGCCAGCTACCTCTAATGCCTGGTAATTGAGGAGGACCAGTCAAAGATGAACAAGGTGGGCACGGCGAGTCTCTTCAATGAGGCACAACAGGCATTGAACCGGGTAAATTCTATAACCTTCAAACTCCCCTTATGAACCACGTAAAGTTTCCCTTTGATGTTTCTTACTCAGTTCCCTTTCTTTACAGGCTTCAGTGCTTCACCATGAGATCTTTCTTCGGTATTGCTTGGAATTCAGCCCGCTCGAGTTCAGATCAGGCCCAAAAAAGGATATGTTCAAGCTCCTTTGTGAGAAACAGGACAGGGCCATCAAGGGTCTTCAGGCCGAGCTAGACAAGGCTCAAAATGCCAACCTGGTTGAAAAGGTAAAAGTCTTTGAAGTTAAAAACGAGGAGCTAGTCGTGGTGACTAACACTACAACCTCACAGGTCCAACAAAAGATCGACCTGATTAAACAATTTTGAGCCGAGATAAACGAGGTCCAAGCCATGGTCGATGGGTACAAAAGCTAAATGGACCTTCTTGCTTCGGAGAATTAAACCGCCAAGGCAAAGCTGGCATCGGTAGAGGTCCAACTCCAGGTGGCTAAGGAGAAAGCTGACAAGTGGTCTTAGCTGAATGACGATCTCCGAGCACAGCTGAGCTTCGCAGTCACAGATAAGGTGAAGCAACCTTGTTTACTCGAGGCGTTAAAAACTTGGTGCGATCGGAAGTGTTTTCAAGATGCTTAAGGGATTTTAGACGGTGCTTTTGCCGAGGGTAACCTTTTAGCAGGTTATGAATTTTTATAAAGGCCTTTCTTTTGATTACGAGCTTCGGACGTCTCCGAGTAATTTTTTAGGCACCGTAGCCTTTTGTTTTTGGGCACCGTCTAATAGGTTTGGTGCCCCCCGGATCTAGTAGCCCGGTTCATCCGAACCTTTTTCAGATGACTGTCCCCGAGTAGGGGTAGCCCTTGGGTTCGAAAGTCACAGAGTAGGGGTAGCCCTTGGACTCTTAGGATCTGGGGATTTAAGAGGCAAGAAAATGTATAATAGCAAGGCAGAACTTTTTTTCATTTCAATGTGTAAAGTACATGATAAAAAATTTGTATCATGGCTAAGGTGGGCTATGTGGGCATGGTTCTTACGACTGTTTGGCCTTTATAATGTATCCTAATCGTCGAGCCTTAGCTATCAAGTACGAATTGTCCTCCCTTCCTTGCTAAGAACCTTAACCCGGGGATAATGGCCCCCAGTATTTGACGTCGAGCTTGAGAGGGCTCGAATGCTGTTGATGCGCAATGAACACCAATTGACTCCGATTTGAGACTGGCCTTCGAATCTAAGTTAGCTCATTTTACTGTTGCCTCATTAAAAATCTTGCTGAAAAACCCATTTTGGGACAAAATCGGTTCAAGGGAAAAAGGGTGCAACGCTTGCTTTCAGACCTAATAGTCATATTCTTCCTTGGTTGTTGCCTGCAAGTGTTAGTACGATTTATAATATTATAAAAAAGTAAATGAGATCATACCTTAGCAATAGTACCGCTTTAAGTGCGTCACGTTCCAGCTGTTCGGTAGCTGTACACCATTTCCTGCTTCGAGTTTGTACGATCCTTTGTCCCAATTCGGTCCCAGCTTTCCCTTGTTCAGGTTTCAGGTGTACAGTGTTACTTTTTCTTAACACCAAGTCCCCAATCTTGAAGTGTCGGAGGTTGGCTCTTTGGTTATAATATCTTTCTATCCGTTGTTTTTGGGCGGCCAACCGGACCAGGACGGCCTCACGCCTTTCATCCAATAGTTCCAGGCTCATGTTCATGGCCTCACCGTTTGACTCTTCGGTCGCATATTGGAACCTGAGGCTCGGTTCTCCTACTTTGACTGGTATTAAGGCATCGGCACCGTAGACCAATGAAAACGAGGTGGCCCCAGTACTAGACTTCAAAGTTGTATGGTATGCCCACAAGACTTCAGGCAGGATTTCCTTCCACTTCCCTTTGGCATCGGTCAACCTCTCTTTTAGGTTTTGGAGTATGGTCTTATTTGTAGATTCTGCTTGTCCGTCCCTACTAGGGTGATAGGGTGTCGATAGTATATTTTTAATCTTGTCCTCTTCGAAAAACTTATTTACTTTGTTACCGATGAATTGCTTCCCATTATCACACACGATTTCTGCCGATATCCCGAATCGACATATTATGTGGTCCCAAATAAAGTCAATAACTTCTTTTTCCTGGACTTTCTCGTATGCTTGAGCTTCGACCTATTTTATAAATTGAGCCTTACTAGGTGCCCATGGCAGGGGACCGGCGATGTTCATTCCCCACTTCATGAACGGCCATGGGGACAAAATCGAATGTAGTAGCTCTCCGGGTTGATGGATTATCAGTGCGTGTCGTTGACAGTTGTCGCATCTTCGTACAAAGTCCTTTGCATCTTTCACCATGTTGATCTAGTAATAGCCGGCTCTGATTAGTTTTCAAACCAAAGATTCCGCCCCTAAATGGTTTCCGCAAGTTCCTTCGTGAACTTCTCTCAAGACATATTCGGTATCTCCCGGACCCAAGCATATAGCTAGCGGGCCGTCAAATGTTCTTCTGAATAGAGTCCCTTCGGACAAGCTAAACCTGGCCGACTTCGTGCGCAAAGTTCTCGATTCTTTAGGATCCGAGGGCAACTTCCTAGTCTTCAAATAATCTATGTATTTGTTCCTCTAATCCTAAGTGAAACTTGTTGAGTTTACTTTGGCATGGACTTCTTCCACCACCGACTTCATGAGTTTTACGACTATTCCCGAACTGAATTCATCATCATCAATCGATGATCCCAAGTTAGCCAGGGCATCGGCCTCACTATTTTGATCCCGGGGCACGTGTTTCAGGATCCATTCCTTGAATTGATGTAGTGTTACCTGCAACTTGTCTAAATACCTTCGCAATAATTCCCCTTTTACTTCAACATCCCATTGACTTGATTTACCACAAGGAAGGAATCGCACTTAGCTTCGACCACCTTAGCCCCAAGGCTTTTAGCCAATTCGAGACCTGCAATCATGGCATTATACCCGGCCTCGCTGTTAGTCAATTTCATAATTCTAATAGATTGCCTAATTATGTTACCCCTAGATGGTTTCAGCACGATGCCGAGCCCGGACCCCTTTGCATTCAAAGCACCGTCCATAAAGAGGGTCCAAACTCCTGAGGTAATCCCCGGGGTTAACAATAGTTCCCTTTCGAGTTTGGGTATTAAGGTCGGCTTAAAGTCAGCTACTAAGTCTGCCAAGATTTATGATTTGATGGCGGTTCGGGGCCGATACTCGATATCGTACCCGCTAATTTTGACTGCTCATTTGGCCAACTGGCCCAAGAGCTCGGGTTTGTGCATGATGTTCCTCAGTGGGTAAGAGGTTACGACATATATGGGGTGGCATTGAAACTATGGTTTTAACTTTCTGGAGGCGCTTAGCAAAGCGAGCGCCAATTTTTTCAGGTGAGGATACCTTGTTTCGGCCTCGCCTAAAGTTCTACTAACATAGTAAATAGGAAATTGCGTACCTTCCTCTTTAGAGTATGGAGCAAGTGTGGACTTGAAAGATACCGTTTGAGTTCTTCCAAAGATTGTTGGCACTCTGAGGTCCAAGAAAAGTTATTATTCTTCTTCAATAGTGAGAAGAACCGATGGCTTTTGTCTGAGTACCTCAGTATGAAGCGGCCTAGGGCGGCTACACGCCCGATTAGCCTCTGAACGACCTTGACACTGTCAACCACAGTGATGTCTTCTATAGCTTTGATTTTATCGGGATTGATCTCGATCCCCTTGTTGGACACCATGAACCTGAGGAATTTTCTGGATTCGACCCCGAATGCGCATTTTATCGGGTTCATCTTCATATTGTATCTCCTCAATCAAAGGTTTCCTACAAATATTTCAAATGGTCCTCTGCTTGCAGGGACTTGACTAACATATCGTTAATATAAACCTCCATTGATTTTCCTATTTGTTCTTCGAACATCCAGTTTACTAGGCGTTGATAAGTGGCTCCAGCATTTTTTAACCTGAACGACATTACGTTATAACAATAGGTGCCAAATTTAGTGATAAAAGAATTCTTATCTTGATCGCCAAGGTCCATCCAGATTTGGTTGTACCCGGAATAGGCATCGAGAAAGCTGAGTATCTCGTGCCCGGACGTCGCATCGATCATGTGATCGATGTTAGGCAAAGGAAAGAGTCCTTAGGGCATGCCTTGTTCAAGTCTTTGTAATATATGCACATTCCTAATTTATTTCCTTTTTAGGCACTACCACTGTGTTAGCTAACCAGTTCAGGTATTTAACTTCCCGAATGGAACCTATTTTAAGGAGTTTAGATCCCACATTTTTGATGAATGAATGTTTGACTTCGGACCGAGGCTTCCTCTTCTGTTTGACCGGGTGGAACTTCGGATCCAAACTCAGCTTATGAGTGGTTATCTACAGCGGGATCCCCTTCATATCAAGATGGTACCAAGCGAAACAATCTCTGTTAGCTATTAGGAATTCAATGATTTTTTTCCTGAGCTCTGGAGTTAACCCCGTGCCCAGGTATACCTTCCGATCGGGCAAGTGTTCGATCAATATGACTTGCTCCATCTCCTCGACCGTTGATTTGGTGGAATCAGAATCATCAGGGGCGATGAATGACCTAGGGACTCCGTAATCATCATCCTCGCCTGCTCCCCGCTCATCCGGTACAGTCGAGGCCAATATTGGTGATTGCTATTTAGTTTCTTCCTTTCTAATCGGCTTCGTGTTCTTTGATGTCATGAGCACGGGTACCGGGATCACCTCATCGACTGCGAATATTTCTTTTACGGTCGGCTGCTCTCCGTAAACCGTCATGATTCCTCCTGGTGTAGGGAGCTTCAGTGCCTGGTGTAATGTCGAGGGTACTTCCCTCATGTTGTGAACCCAAGGCCTTCCGAATAAGGTGTTATACCTCATGTCCCCTTCGATCATGTAAAATTTGGTATCCTGAATCATCCCGGTGGTATTTACTAGCAAAGTTATTTCTCCTTTGGTAGTTTCGCATGCCATGTTAAATCCGTTCAACACCCGTACCGTCGGCACTATTTGATCTTGTATCCCAACTGTTCTACGACCCTCGATCTGATGATGTTGGTCAAGCTTCCCGGATCAAGCAACACACGCTTGACTCAGGATCTATTTATAAGTACAGATATTACTAGTGCATTATTATGAGGCTGCACGATGCCCTCGGCATCCTCGTCACTGAACGAAATGGCTCTTTCCGGGATATAATATCGGGTGCGGTTCTCCCTCGTGATGGATACTTTTATGCGCTTTGTCATGGGCCCTTGAACGACATTGACCCCTCCAATGATCACGTTGATGACGTGTTGAGGTTCTTCTTGGTCAGCCTGTTTGTTGGAGTCCCTGTTCCTGAAGTGGTGTTTGGATCGATCACTCAGGAATTCCCGGAGATGCCTGTTATTAAACAACTGTGCAACTTCTTCTCTTAGTTGTCGGCAGTCCTTGGTCTTGTGGCCATGAGTGCCATGATACTTACACACCAAGTTAGGGTTTCTCTGGGTAGGGTCGGATTGCAATGGTCGAGGCCACTTGGTCTCCTTGATGTGTCTAATGGCCGATATGATGCTTGCTGCGTCAACGTTGAAGTTATACTTTGACAATCTTGGAGCTTCCCTCCCCCCGAGCGGCCTGTCGAAAGCACTTTTGCTTATCAGACCTCGGTTATTAGGCCCTCGATCGCTTCTTTTTTTGTTTCTTGTAGAGTTGCGCTCGAACCCGTTCCCCCTTCGATTTGTACTGTATGGTTGATATCGATCTCGGACAAGCCTTGATTCATGATAGATAATTCTCTTAGGCCTGTCATCGGTTATGATGGGATAAACGGACCCCGAAGGGGCTCCGAATTGGTCATTCTCGACTCTGATATTTGACTGGTACATATTATGGACGTCGGCCCAAGTTACCATCGGGTATTCTACCAAGTTTTGTTTCAGCTGCTGCGAAGCCAAGGAGCTTGGGGGGTTAATCCCTGAGTAAATGCCTGAATGGCCCAATCGTCCGCAACCGGAGGCAAGTCCATCCGTTCCATTTGACACCTCGACACGAACTCTCTGAGCATCTCATTGTCCATTTGCTTAACCTTGAAAAGGTCCGATTTTCTGGTCTCGACCTTGATGGCCCCGGCATGAGCCTTCACAAAAGCATCTGCGAGCATAGCAAACGAATCAATGGAATTTGGGGTCAAGTTGTAGTACCATTTCATCGTCCTCTAAGTCGTTATCTTTGATGGCGTATGTGTAGGATGTCACATGCTCATTTGGATCCGTGGTTCCGTTATGGTATGCCCCAACCTCGGGGAGCGCGACCGGCACTGAACCGAGTGAACCCGGTCGAGCAAGCCTATTAAACCTTTCCTACCCGACTCATTCATAATCCAAAATGGGATCACATCACCATTTGTAAAACAGGGGAGAGGTCAATTATAAAAATATATAAACGTTGCTAGTTCATTTTTTCTTATATACATTATGCAATAGTTGATTTCCCAAAATACAACTCGATCCAACGACCACCCTAACATACATACATGACCCACATAAACATCTACGGAGCCTCTAATGATACGAAAGACCAACATGACAATATCGGCAACAAGGCTCCGGATATACCTCAAAATATGAAAACTTATACAAAAGATGAAATGGGGCTCACCAAGATTGCTGTGAGGAGAGAAAGAGAGCACCACTATCTGCGATCGACACTATCTGCGATGGAACCACCTACATCCATTCAAAGATGTAGCGCCCCAGGCAAAATGGACGTTAGTACTGTCAAATAGTACTAGTATGTAAGGCAAACACCAATCTTAGTAGAATGAACAGTGAAACAAAGAGAAGGCAGTCATAAAAATCAATAAGTACTTTATAGAAATACAAAGAAAACACCAAGTAAGGATCACATAGTTTCCAATTCAATCTTTTCATTTTTTTAGATTAATAATCTTTAGTGCCAAAGACAC
>AWOL01S0149910.1:0-16574 GCA_000715115.1 Nicotiana otophora
GTCGATGTCCATATGCGAACAGGTGTCGATGGGAACCACCACTGGGATTCTACCAAGATCGACTAGTTTTGCTTTGTTATCGGGCGCTGCATTGTTGTTCTTGCCATGGTGGCCGGATTCTGCATCTATGTTTGGAGGGACAGGCTGTGGGTTTGATATTCCGACCCTGAGCTGAAATCAGAAATACTTTAAAGAGCAAGCGTAAAATGGGGTGTGTTATGATGATTTGTATCAAATTGCCGCTATTATCCTTAGCCCCACGATGGGCGTCAAACTGTTTACCCTCAAAATCATAAAACAATTGAATTTGTTAGTGGTTTAAAGGATATACGGATTGAAATAAATAACGATAAATTAACTGCAAACCACACGAATTGGATAATATCAGCCTAGGAAAGTTGGTTGCCCTTGAGTTGAATATACTTTGATCAACACCAAGACACCAAAGAATAAAAACTTAATAATAACTGTAATGTATTGCGTATGAATGTATGTTACAAGGTCCTTTCATGAGTCGCCAGGCCCCTTTTATATATTAGAGGAGCCCTGCTTTTAGGGTATTATTTTATTGTTCTATAAAAGGTAAACAGTCCTTGATTCGCTGATTGTTGGTCCCCCTTTTTTGGTATGTTCTATGATTTCCTCCGTAATATACGGTTAGTTGTGGGAATTTCGGACCCTTGTCGGATATAAGCTGGCAATAATTTCCTTGAGACCGTTATAACCGGGACCGGTTATGACCTCGGTAAACTTGAAGGAAAATATGGTGGTTTCGGTGGCTAATTCGGCAAGGCAGGAACCGATCTCTGGAATTTTATCACCATCTCTCAATCCCAAATTGATGTGTTGGATGCTCGGTCAAATCCTGAGTCTGATTTTACCCGTATACAATGTGAAAATAACTTGTCTACTTTAAGAGAGTAGTATTCAGATTAATCCTAATCCTCCATGATGTTTTTTCTTTTCTTTATTTACCCTTTCTTTCTAGGTGGAGAGTTAGTTGGTATAAAAACCAGAAAAGAAAAAGAAAAAAGTTAAAAGGAAAATGAAAGATTAAATGGAAGAACAATATTAGTCCAAAACAATCTGTTAAAGAAACATGCCAGCTAGTTGATCCATCCAAAATGTAAAACAAAATCTGAGTAACAAAATCTGAGTTTGAGAACAAAATAGAAGAAAATAATTAAAGAAATTAGAAGATGAGATGGGAAAAATGATTTCCAGAAACTTGAAGAGAATTAATATTGTTCTTTCCTTTTATTTTCGTTGTTGAATGGACAAAGAAGGGAAAGAAGAATTAGAAAGGAAAGAGAAAGAGAAATTTTATCTGATGCAGCAGCAAAAATTTTGAAAAGTGTTGTTGTCGAAAGGGGGTTCGATCCTCGCAAGCAAGGAGGAAAATCTAGCCATTTGCCACTGGCACCATGGCATTGTTTCTTAATCTAGGTGGAAGTTTACATATTTATACCATTTCTTATATATTTACACATATAAACATGTATACGGTCGAAGTCGAGCTCGACTTCAACTTGGTAGATTAGGTTTGGAACATGGCGACCACGGACTGAAGATCGACCTCGAGTTTTACCGAGCTAGAACCCAAGGTCGGAAAACTGCCTTGGAGGAAAATTGATTCCGGTGTCGACCTTAGCCTCGAACGAGCTCGAGGATAACTAACAGAAGACAAAAATATCCGCGACTAGACTGATATTACGGCGAGAATCTCGACACGTATCAGTAAGGAACTGGTAATCAGCGAATCAAGAGATTTTTACTTTTTATAGAAATGTACCTAGAATAGGACTTTTCTATTATATAAAGGGGGGTCTGATAAGTCATTAAGGAGATGTAACACGTATCCCTAAGCAATATACTGTTATTTCTAGTTCTTATTATCTCATTATTCTTTTCCGGCATCGATTAAAGCATTTATTACTCAGAGGTGATCAACCTTCAAGGCTAAGATTGATCAACTTGTGTGGTTTGCATTTACCTTTTCATCGATTATTTCAATATTAATATAATTTCTTATTTTGTATCAAGTTAGATCACGTATCCTTACAACCACATATAAATTCAATTATTATCCGATTTAGAGGGTAAACAGTTTGGCATCCACCATGGAGCTAAGGATAATAGTGGTTATTTGATACGCATTTCCACAACACACACTACTTTACACTTGCTATTTGAAGTGTCTTTGATTCCGGGATAAAATACAAAATGTCGAACTCTCAATCAGCACCCCTGCATGTTGACAACAATTCCGGTCATCAAGGTGAAAATGACAACATAGCGCCCGAAAACGAGGTACCACCTGCTGATCCCATTGAAATTCTGATCGCAGACCCGATTGATGCTAATTCACATGTGGCTATCGATGCAAACTTGCCTACCGACCCCGAAAATAGCATTCGTGGCGGAGCCCGATCGGCAACTCGAAACACACAAAATGTTGAAGGATACGGGATTAGTCTACAGTTGATCTTCGAAATGTTACAGGCTCAACAGGCGGCAATAGCTCAATTACAGAACCAGAGCTGTACACCGAGCAGTGTCGAGCCAGATCCGCCCCGGGAAGTCACCCACATGGATGAACCGGTCATAAAAAGGTCAAATGAACATTAATCGGGGGCTAACCCAGAGATAATAAAGATGCTCGAGGAGCTGACAAAACAGTTAAAATCAGGGGAGAAGAAAATCGAATCTAACGATGAAAGGGTGGAGACCAACAACTCCAGGGTAGACTAAATCCTAGGAGCACCTCCCATATTGAAAGGACTGGATTCCAGGAAGTTCGTGCAAAAACCTTTTGCTCCGAGTGCGGCTCCGAAGCCGATCCCTAAAAAATTTTGTATGCTCGAAATACCTAAGTATAACGGAACGACCGACCCAAACGAGCATGTGACCTCTTATACATGTGTCATCAAAGGGAACGACTTGGAGGACGGTGAAATCGAATCTGTTCTGCTGAACAAATTTGGGGAGACCCTATCAAAGGGAGATATAATATGGTATAACAATTTACCTCCTAGTTCTATTGACTTATTTGCTATGCTTGAAGACTCTTTCGTAAAAGCACATGCTGGGGCCATCAAGGTCGAGACTAGGAAATCGGACCTTTTCAAAGTCAAAAAGAGGGATAACGAGATGCTCAGAGAATTCATATCCTGGTTTCAAATGGAACGAATGGATCTGCTGCCGGTCGCTGATGATTGGGTTGTTCAAGCTTTCACTCAGGGACTCAATATTCGAAGCTCGGTGGCTTCACAGCAGCTGAAGTATAACCTGATAAAATACCCGGCCGTTACATGGACCGACGTGCATAACGGTATCAATCAAAAATCAGAGTCGAAGATGATCAACTCGGGGCCCCTTCGGGGACTGTCCATCCCGCCAGAACCCTCGACAGAGTCAAGAGAGGCATCGATCGTAAACCGAGGTCAAACAGGGATCGGTACCAGCCATATAATGGAGATCGGAGAAGTAGTGGGTCCGGGCAGAACTCCATGAGAAACGAAAGGAAAAATGACCCAGGTCAAGTCAACCAGGGTATCATGACCAAACCTGGCTTCGACGGGTCCGCCGGGCCTAAGGAAGCACCGAGGCTATCGGAATACAACTTTAATGTCGATATTGCCACCATTGTATCAGCTATCGGGCGCATCAAAGATACCAAATGGCCTCGGCCTCTACAGTCCGATCCAACCCAAAGGGATCCTGAACAGATGTGCAAATATCATGGCACTCACGGTCATAGAACGAAAGATTGTTAACAGCTGAGAGATGAAGTAGTCCATTTATTCAACAATGGGCACCTTCGAGAATTCTTGAGTGACCGAGCCAGGAATCATTTCAGGAATAGGGATTCTAACAAATAGGCAGAACAAGAAGAACCTCAACACGTCATTAACATGATCATCAGTGGGGTCGATATCCCTAAGGGGCCGACATTAAAATGCACCAAAGTATCTATCACTAGGGAGAAACGAACTCGAGACTACATTCCGGAAGGAACTTTATCTTTCAACGACGATGATGCGGAAGGGATCGTGCAGCCCCATAATGATGCACTGGTAATAGTTGTACTCGTAAATGTAATCCGGGTTAAACGTGTGTAAATTAATCCAGGTAGCTCAGCCAACATCATTCGATCAAGGGTCGTGGAGCAACTCGGTCTACAAGATCAAATCATGCCTGCAGTTCGAGTTCTAAACGCATTCAACATGGCATGTGAGACCACTAAGAGAAAAACAACGTTACTGGTAAACACCGCCGGGACCATCCATGAGACTAAATTTTATGTGATCGAAGGAGACATGAGGTACAACGCATTATTCGGAAGGCCATGGATCCACAACATGAGGGCGGTGCCCTCGACACTGCACCAGGTACTAAAATTCCCAACACCTGGCATAGTCAAAACAGTCTACGGTGAACAACCGGCTACAAATGGAAATGTTCGCGGTCGAGGGGTGATACCAGCGTCTGCAAGCTCAACACCGAAGGATCCGAAACAGATGGTCAAAGATGGGGCCAAATAGCAATCACTGATACCATCCTCGGTAGATTCGAACAAACAAAGGGAAGCCAAGGATGATGATTATGGGGTTCCCAAATATTTTATAGACCCCGATGATTCTGACGCCACTAAATCGACGGTCGAAGAGCTAGAATGAGTCATACTGCGAGAACGCTTGCCCGATCGAAAGGTATACCTAGGCACGGGGTTAAGCTCCGAGATCAAGGAAAAACTCATTCAATTTCTTATAACTAACGAACATTATTTCTCTTGGTCCCACCTTGACTTGACAGGGATCCCGCCGGAGATAACCACTCACAAGCTGAGCCTGGACCCGAAGTTTCATCTGGTCAAACAGAAGAGGAGACCTCAGTCCGAGATCAAGCATGCTTTTATCAAGGACAAGGTATCTAAACTTCTTAAAATAGGGTCTATTCGGGAGGTTAAATACCCGGATTAGTTAGCAAATGTAGTGGTAGTCCCTAAAAAGGGAATAAACTAAGAATGTGTGTAGACTACAAAGATTTGAATAAGGCATTCCCCAAAGACTCTTTTCCTTTGCCCAACATCGGCTGTATGATTGATGCCACAGCCAGACACGAGACCCTCAGTTTTTTCGACACCTATTCCTGGTACAACCAAATACGGATGGACCTGGGTGATCAGGAAAAAACTTCTTTCATCACTAAATACGGCACATACTATTACAACCTAATGCCATTCGGATTAAAAAATGCTGGTGCCACATACCAATGCCTAGTAAATCGAATGTTCGAGGAACAAATAGAAAATTCAATGGAAGTTTACATTGACGACATGTTAGTTAAGTCCCTGCGAGCAGAGGACCATTTAAAAGATTTGCAGGAAACCTTCACCATACTGAAGCGATACAATATGAAGCTGAACCCAGAAAAATATGCGTTTGGAGTTGGATCAGGTAAGTTCCTCGGATTCATGGTATCCAATCGGGGAATCAAAATTAATCCCGATAAGATAAAAGCCATCGAATATATCACGATCGTAGACAACGTGAAGGCCATGCAAAGGTTAACCGGGCACATAGCCGCCCTAGGGAAATTTATTTCGCGGTCATCCGACAAGAGTCACCGATTCTTCGCACTATTGAAGAATAAGAAGAATAACTTCTCGTGGACCCCGGAATGCCAACGAGCTTTTGAGGAACTCAAGAGGTACCTATCGAGCCCACCACTGCTTCACACACCAAAGACAGATGAACAATTGTACTTGTACTTGGTGGTCTCAGAGAAAGTGGTAAGTGGAGTCCTAGTACGAGAAGAGCAAGGTACGCAATTTCCAATTTACTATATTAGTAGAACCTTAGGTGAGGCCGAAACTAGGTACCCTCACCTAGAAAAATTGGCGCTCGCTTTGCTAAGCGCCTCTAGGAAGCTAAAATCGTACTTCCAGTTTCACCCCATATGTGTCGTAACTACTTACCCGTTCAGAAACGTTATGCATAAGCCTTAACTCTCAGTCCGGTTGGCCAAACGGGTCATAGAAATAAGTGGGTACGATATTGAATACCGACCTCAGACCGCCATCAAGTCAGGAACTTCCTCGGGCATCTGGACCCTCTTTACAGATGGCGCCTCAAACGCAAAAGGGTCCGGACTTGGCATCGTACTAAATCCACCAACAGGTAATATAATTAGACAATCTATTAATACTGTGAAATTGACTAACAACGA
Source organism: Nicotiana otophora (assembly GCA_000715115.1). Classification (NCBI taxonomy): domain Eukaryota; kingdom Viridiplantae; phylum Streptophyta; class Magnoliopsida; order Solanales; family Solanaceae; genus Nicotiana; species Nicotiana otophora. Next base: position 6,232 of record AWOL01S0149910.1, read on the forward strand.
GGCCGAATATGAGTCCATGATTGTAGGCCTTGAACTAGCCAAACGCTTGGGGGCAGAGGTAATCGAAACCAAGTGTGATTCCCTCCTCATGGTAAACCAAGTAAATGGAGCATTCGAGGTCAGAGAAGAACGAATGCAAAGATACTTGGACAAGTTACAGGTGACATTACATCAGTTCAAAGAATGTACTCTGCAACATGTACCTTGGGATCAAAACAGCAAGGTCGATACCCTCGCTAACTTGGGGTCGTCAGTCGAAGACGACGAGTTTAACTCTGGAGAAGTTTTACAGCTTATGAGATCGGTGGTCAAAGAAGGCCATGCCGAGATTAACTCAACGAGCCTAAATTAGGACTGGAGGAATAAGTATGTGGAATATCTCAGGACCCGCAAACTGCCCTCGGATCCAAAAATATCGAGGGCCCTGCATACAAAGGCAGCCCGATTTAACCTGTCCGAAGACGGAACTCTGTTCAGAATAACATTTGATGGACCACTTGCAATATGTCTAGGGCCGAGGGATACTGAGTACGTTTTGTGTCAATTCCACGAAGGTATATGTGGAAATCACTCGGGCGCCGAATCGCTGGTCCGAAAAATAGTCAGAGCCGGTTACTATTAGATCGACATGGAAAAAGATGCGAAGGAGTTCATTCGAAAATGTGAAGAATGCCAAAGACACGCTCTGATGATTCATCAATCCGGGGAGCTACTACATTTGGTTTTGTCGCCATGGTCGTTCATGAAATGGGGAATGGACATCGTTGGCCCCCTCCCATGGGCACCCGATAAGGCTCAATTTAAATTGTTTATAAGTGACTATTTTTCTCAATGGGTGGAAGCCAAGCGTACGAGAAGGTCAGGGAGAAGGAAGTCATCGATTTCATTTTGGACCACATCATATGCCGATTCGGAATGCCGCCCAAGATTGTATGCGATAATGGGAAACAATTCGTCGGCAACAAAGTAACAAAAATCCTTGAAGACCACAAGATCAAAAGGATCCTATCAACACCTTATCACCCTAGTGAAAATGGACAAGCTGAATCTACCAACAAAATCATACTCCAAAACCTCAAAATTAGGTTAGCCAATGCCAAAGTAAGATGTAAGGAAGTGCTACCCGAAGTCCTATGGGCATACCGTATGACCTCAAAGTCTAGTACCGGGGCTACCACGTTCTCTTTAGTTTATGGCACCGAAGCTTTGATACTGGTCGAGGTCAGAGAACCAAGCATATGATTCCGATATGAAACAAAGGAATTAAATGATGAAGCTATGAGTACGAGCCTGGATCTAGTAGATGAAAGGCATGAAGTCGCCCTTGTCCGGTTGGCCGCACAAAAACAGCGGATCGAAAGGTATTACAATAGAAGGGCCAACCTTCGACACTTCAATACCAGGGACTTGGTACTAAGAAAGGTGACACTGAACACCCGGAACCCGAACGAAGAGAAATTGGGACAGAACTAAGAAGGACCATACCAAATTATCGACATCACCGTAAAAGGATCCTACAAACTCGGAACAATGAGCGGCGAGCAACTACTGAACAACTAGAATATAACTCACTTGAACCGATATTAATGCTAAGGTACGGCCCTGTTCTTTCGTTTATTTACATCTTAAACTAACGCTTACAGGTAGCCAACAAAGGACGATACGAGATTTTAGGTCTGAAAGCACGCGTTGCACTCTTTTTCCCTTGAATCGGTTTTGTCCCAAATAGTTTTTACGGTAAGGTTTTTAACAAGGAAACAAGTAAATCGTGCTAACTTAGAATCAAAGTCCGGTAATGAATCGGTGACAATGATCATAGTAGCATTCGAGGACTCTCTTCGATCAACCCCGAGCACTAGAGGGCGTTACCCTCTGATATCGACTTTAGCATGGAAATAGACTTCGAGATTGAACGGTCTCGATCGATAGGATTCAATGTAAGGGCCAGGAAGTCAAATGAACTGTGCCCATATAGACTGCTCAAACCCTGACACAAAGCATGAACCCATGTATTACTATTATGCACAAGAATTAAGCAAAGTCTTTTCTTTGCAAACATCTTGTCCTTTACAATTTTTTCTTTGCAGTTTTTAAAAATTCCCTACTTTCGATCCCCTAAAGGTTTCAAGCCCAAGGGCCGCCTTAACCCGAGTTTGAACAATCAATCAGGGATTGCCGTTCGAAAACAAACTCGGACGGTCCAAGCTATTTGACCTCGGGAGCATAAGACCTATAAGGCAACCCCCCAATTTCAAAGGCAACGGCCACCCCCACTCGAGGACTGTTATCTTAGGTAAGCCCGGATAACTCGGGAAAGAAAGCCCACTGGGCGACACCGGAACTAAAAAGGCTACGGCCATATTAGTACAGCTTGGAGACGTCCTAGACCCGTAACAAAAAAAGGCCTTCGAAAAGATATTCATAATCGGTTCTAAAGGCTACCCTCGGCAGACTATAATCTAAATTGCTTACTTTGGGAGAAAGTCTTCTGTAACACCGAACTCCTAGGATGCCTTTAAACAGAATAATATAAAGGCAAGGCTTGTTTGAACCTTCGAACATAACCTAATTATTTCATGCTAAGGCATTTCGATTTTGTGAATACAAATAATAAAGCAAAGGGAAAAATTCAAAAGTTGTGAAAGGGAAAGAAAGCCTTATATATTCATATCCAAAATTCTTTTTACAAGGGCCAAATAGCCCCGATACAAAATTTTACAACGGCTTCAAAAAGCAAAAGACAAAAATATCCTAAATGGCCTAGTCTTTGTCGGGGGCCGCATCATCGCCTTCGGGGTCTCCGTCACCTTCGAACTCACCCGAATCTTCAGACCCCTCAGAATCTTCCTCCTCGGGGAAAGCCAGCTTCCTAGCCTTGGCTTCGAATACCTTGGCATTCTCAATTTCAGCCAACAGATCAAAACCCTGAGCATGGACTCCCTCGAGGGCCTCCCTTCGGGATTTCCACTTCATATGCTCCACCATATTTCTCACTTGGTCCTGAGTAGCCTCAGTATCAGCCTTGTGCTAGGCCACCCTCTCATCGGCCTCGGCCTCGTCCTTGACCACGGTAACCTCAGACTTGGCCACCTCAAGTTCCTTGGCCAAATTTTCTCGACCGGAGACCGCCGAGCTCAGTTGAGTTTGGAGCTCCTCGATCTTTTTGGCCTGTACCGAGGCCTTTTCCTTTGCAGCCCGGAGATGGACCTCAGTCAACGCCAATTATGCCCGGGTAGTCTCCTTTTAAGAGGCCAAGCGGTCCATGTTTCTTTTCCATTCTTCGGCCTCAGCTTTCACCGTGTACCTCCGCTTGGAGCTGCTCGATCTGGTCAAGTTTCTTTTGAACCTGCGAGTTCGGACCATTAGTCATTGTGTCTGACTCATCGTCACTAACTTTGAATACTATTCTTACCTGCTCGACCAGGATGGCATGCTCCTTCCGAACCGCTTCTATCTCGGCCTGGAGTTTCTCACTGAGAAGCTTATAAGCAGTCCTCTTCTCAGTGAGCTCTCGAGTTTCGGCCTCATGATGGTTTAATTATTCTTGATATTGGAGAAGCGTCTTGCGATGAAGCACTGAGACCTGCAAGCACAAAGAAAAGAGTTACGATTGTTTGCAAATTAACCTAAGTATGTAATAAAGAGGCGTTCAAAATTACCCGATTTAATGCCTGCTGTGCTTCGTTGAAAAGGCAGGGCGCTTCCACCTCGTCCATCTTAGCTTTATCCTCTTCGGTCACCAGGCACCGAAGATAGCTGGAGAACCCTAAGAGGGTAGAGAGAATTCGGGCATCCTCCGAAATGGACATGATAATCGACCGCTTCCGGTCAGGATCTGCACTTGGAGCTGGGAACCGATTTACTAGTCTCGGACTTGTAGAAGTCCCGCTGGCTCCCGAAAATGGTCTCTTCTTTGGTAACGGTAAGTCGCCCAACCCGGTGACATCCTCCAAGGCAGTAGAATCTAAACCATCAAAGAAGTTGTAAAAGTCTGCTACCCCTTAGGGCCCTTCACCAAGGTGACCTTTCAGAGTTTTGGCCTCGTTGATCATAGAGTCAGTAAAGAAGGCAACTCAGAGAGATCTATCACTCTAAGTGCGTCCTTCGGGGCATTGTCCTCTGCCTAAGAAACATCGTCCGCGACCTCCTTATCAGTCTCCCTAACTTGAGGCAAAACGACCTCGCCCCTCTCTGGTTTCGAGGCCTCGGACACTGCCTCTCAATCGGCCCCCTGGTTCGGGGTGATTCGGTGCCTCCCCTCTCCGATTAGGGGCCATTTCGTCCCTCGAACTGTGGTCGCACACGGGCCACCAGTTCCGAAGCTTCTTCTTCTTCTTCGGACTCATCCCTTAACTGACGGAGTGAGTCCGATGGGAGATCTCGGGCACTAGTATTTTTGGTGGATTTGCGCACCAGCCACCTCCTTGATTTCTTCTTCTCGGAGCTCAGAGAACTCGTATCCCGTTTTCTTTTCTTCTCTTTATCCTGCCTTGAAGCAGATGGTTTGGGGAGGATATCTTCATCACCGGAGGGGGGCCTCATTGCAACGTCCTTGGGAAGACCTGCAAAGAAAAGAAAAGGAAGTAAAGGCTCGACAGCACAAAGGAAACATAAGTGTTGTTCAGTCGAGAGCGGAATCGTACCATGAGAACGGGCCTCCCACCGGCCCTTTGATAGTTCGCACGATGCGCGCTCGGAATATGGTTTCTGGGACACGATGCCCTCGACCCACTCCTTGAGTCGAGGAAATGCATCCGGTATCCGAGCAACAGCTGCACCACCATGAAAAATCGGTGAGAAGGGAAGAAAAAGAAAAGGCGATAAATGAAATCTTGAAGACAAGGTTATACTTAAGTTTCATGTTACATTTCTCGGGAAATGGCATATCCTCTGCCAGGATTAAATATGCGGTCTTCACTCGAACAAATTGGCCTAACCAGCCTCGGTCCCGATTCTCATTAATGCTCGAGAATGGAGCCTTACTAGCCCGGCAGGCATAGTCCCCCTCGATAAAGTCGGGGACTGTACAGACGCATGAGATGATCGATGTGAAAGGACACCTTTCGATTTTGTTTACGAAGAAGCGGAGGAGAATTACTATCCTCTAGAAAGAGGGATGAATTTGACCTAGGGTCACCTTGTACCTCTTACAGAAGGCGATGATGACCGGATCCAAGGGGCCCAACGTGAAGGGGTAAGTGTAAACACTTAAAAACCCTCCACGTGGGTAGTAATCGCTTCCTCGGGTGAAGGAACCACTATGTGCTTATCAGCCCAGTTGCAGTCTTTATTGACCTTGGAGAGGAAGTTGTCGCTGACTGAGCATATATATCTCGAAACCGGTTCACACCGACCCGGTACCGAGGAAGTTTTCTCTACCTTGAAATCGGCACCGTTTGGTCACCCCGTAGGAACGAACATCTTCATAGGAGGTTCCGGTGTCGGTTCCTCAGTAGCAGCAGATGAAACATTTTCCTCTACAGCCGGTCGTGAGGTAGAAGGAGTTTTGTTTTGGGGAACGGACTTTGAAGCATTCGCCATTTCTTTGATAGGTGAAGGAAAGAGAGGAAATTTAAAGATTAAGTTTGATGGTAAAAACAAATCTGAAGTTCTTGTGAAAATATTTCAGAATAGCCAAAGATTTAATACTGAAAAAGTGTTGAAATTTCTAAGAAACAAGAGTAGAGAAGATTTGGATGTAAAAAGTTTGAATGAATAAAGAAGGGGATATTTATAGTTCCCAAATAACGGTTCAAAGCCGTAAGTGGCCGACCAGCGGCTGATGAGCATTTAATGCCATGAAGATGTGACTGACGAGACGTTTCATTCAATTTGTCATTTCTGACGAGGAACACCGAGGAGAGATATCAGAGGCTCATATCGTTTCTCGTTGATTATTCTCCGAAAAAGGAGGGGACTATCTGTATACGATCGAAGTTAAGCTCGACTTCAACCTGGTAGATTAGGTTTGGAACATGGCAACCACGGACTGAAGATCGACCTCGAGTTTCACCGAGCTAGAACTCGAGTTCGGAAAACCTGTCTTCGAGGAAAATTGAGTTCGGTGTCGACCTTAGCCTCAAACGAGCTCGAGGATAACTAACAGAAGACCGAAATATCCGTGACTGGTCGGATATTACGGCGAAAATCTCGGCACGTATCAGTAAGGAACTGGTAATCAGCGAATCAAGAGATTTTTACTTTTTATAAAAATGTACCTATAATAGGACTCCTTTACTATATAAAGGGGAGTCTCATACTGTTATTTCTAATTTTTATTATCTTATTATTCTGTTCCGGCATTGATTAAAGCATTTTTGACTCAGAAGTGATCAACCTTCAAGGCTAAGATTGTTCAACTTGTATGGTTTGCATTTACCTTTTCATCGATTATATCAATATTAATCTGATTTTTTATTTTGTATCAAGTTAGATCATGTATCCTTAAAACCACGTATAAATTCAATTGTTATCCGATTTTGAGGGTAAACAAAACATATAGTCTCGGCCGAAGCCTGCGGGTGACGTACCACCCCTCGAGCCTTTAATAGATCCGCCCCTGGTCCAACCATTGGCCATTTTACATAGATAAGTATTAAAGTAAGTCAATAAAGTAAGGGTAAAATGTGCTAGTACAGTGGTCTACTTGCCACCAGAAGAGGCGAGTGGGAAGATTTTGAGTTCATCAGGGCCAAATTTCCAGCCTTTGCAGCTACTTGTTCATGGGGCTGCAACAAATTGGGTTAGAGAAGAAATTGGGTTAGAGAAGAAGCAAGTGTGTTTATATAAGATACTTTAAAACCTGAAAAGGCTACTTGTTCATGGGGCTGCAAGATAGTGGAAGCGTAACTGAATTTGAATAAAAAGATGTCACATTCTTAGGAATGAATTTTCTAAGAAGGGTGAGATAGATTAAGACTTGTCTCATTATAAAATTGAGGATCAAGATCAAATAGTGTCTTTTCATTCGAGTGGGAGGATTTTTAAGCGATGATGAATTAGTTTCGCATCAAGATCCACCTTCATCATCGGATGCGACTGAAAATGATCCTGCTTCAAGTGAGAGAAAATATAAATATTCTCCAAGTGAGAGCGAGATGAATAGTTCTGGTCTGAATAAGAGTGAAATTGATCTACATGAGAATAATAAAAGATTACATGAATCTCAACCAATACATGGTATTAAATATGAAAATGAGAAATTTAAAAAGGCTATTTCCTACCCTTCAAAGGATAAATGCAATGGAAGAATTAATGGAGTCTAAAAGAAGCAACCAAGTTCAGTAACTAGTTGGAATTCCAAAAGAAAACAAAACTTATTGGAACCAAATGGGTTGTCAAAGTTAGGCATATGGCTTGCGACACAATTGAGAAATAAAGACTCAACTTGATGCTAAGGGGTATACGCCACATAAGAGAAAGACTACAATGAGACATTCTCACTTTTTATGTGGAATCGCGTATTTGTCTAATTCTGGCTATTAGTGCTGGCTTGGATCTAAAATTGCATCAAATGGATGTAAAGACTGTCTTTCTCAATGAAGAACTATGTGAAGAATTAAATTGAATAACTTGAGGGTTTCATCCAAGAAGGCCACAAATATATGGTTTGTAGACTCTTTTGTAGTCTTTTTATGGCCTTAAACAATTTTCAAGACAGTGGTATATGCGTATTCCTAGTATGATCACATCTATTGACTTAATAACGATTCATAAGGGATCATTACACTTATACCAAAAAGATCTTAAAATAACTTTGTAATTATGCCGTTATATGTTAATGACATATATGTAGATAGAAAATAATTTAAAGTATATAAATAAGGCAAAGACCTTATTATCGCCTCACTTAGAGATGAAAGATATGGTTAAACATGCAAAACATTCTTGAAATAAAGATTTCGACAAAATATTTAAAGAAATTATTCTTTAAATGGTTCAAAATTATGACGGTATCAATACTCCGATCGACAAAGACAATGCTATATATGCTAGACTGTGTCCTAAGACCCAAAAAAAAAGATACAAATGAGTAGAGTTCCTTATTCCAGTGTGGTGGGTAGTCTAATGCAAGACATGCTTGCTAGACCTGATTATCTACTTTTAATTGGCTTGTAAACAAATATGAAACCAACCTAGATCTAGCACATCACAAAGCAGTTAAGAGAATCATGAGGTACCACAGGGGAACTTCTGATTATGCATTTTGCCATAAGGGCATAACATGAACTGAGGGGATACACTAATGCTGATTGTGGAGGAGTTATGAATAAGATTAGGTCCACCTCCAAATGTATTTTTTGCTTTGTAATGGCGCCATATCATAGAGAATATGAAAAGCAGTCAATGTAGCTTTATCTTTGATGGGAGCTAAGTTTGTGGCTCTCTCCTCAGTAGCGTAGCAATTGTTTGGTTAAAAAAAGGGCCTTAGACTATTTGTTGGTACATCAGTTAATATTGATATAGTCAGAGTACTTTTCTTTGCACCCTGTATAAATATGTATAAAACTCAAAAGGATTAATATATATTACTAAAAGATGTGTGTTATAAACGAAATTTTCTTCCAAATAAGAGTAAATGCCTGAAAATGATTAATGTTAAAATATAATATTTAGCTAATTCAATTAATAAAGTAATCCTGAGAAACTAAAGAATTTTGCATATCAACTGCTTTGCCTCTTGATTGGATTTAATCAATACTGACGTACAAATGACATTCCAAGCCATCTTTTGCCTCCTGACAATTGTGAACTATATACAAAGCACTTTGGTTAAACTAAAATTTTGAATTGAACAAGACTAGTTGGGCGTTTGTTTGGTTGCTAATTTTTGGTAAAATTTCGTTGGAGGAAATTATTTCTCTACGCGAAACAACTTACTCTGTTGTCATCGTCTACTCTACTCTACTTTTTAGCACTTGCTTCTAGCATCCTACCAACATGAAATACTATTTCCGTTCCTTGTTACTTAAAATCATCTCCACAGACCTCTCCTTCCTCTATCAATATGAAATTATTTCTCTACGCGAAATAACTTACTCTGTTGTCATCGTGTATTCTACTCTACTTTTTAGCACTTGCTCCTAGCCTCCTATCAACATGAAACATTATTTCCGTTCCTTATTAATTAAAATCATCTCCACAGACCTCTCCTTCCTTTATTAATATAAATTATTTTTCTACGCGAAACAACTTACTTTGTTGTCATCGTCTACTCTACTCTACTTTTTAGCACTTGCTCCTAGCCTCCTATCACCATAAAACTTTATTTTCGTTCCTTATTACTTAAAATCACCTCCACAGACCTCTAATTCCTCTATCAATATGATATTTCGCCAACATAATATCTAGACCGAAATGACTTAAAAATTAAATTTTGTAATATGGCCAAATTTTCATGACATTTGCCATGACATAATATCTATTATAACAAATTTGTGTTCATGACATTTGCCATGACATAATATCCATTATAAAAAATTTGTGGATCATGATATTTGCCATGACATAATATCCATTATTAGGCCAAGGATTTCTTACTATAAATAGAGGAGTTTCTCCTCATTTGTAAACACACCAATTCAAGAGCTTTTCACTCTTGTCTTTCTTTCTCCTCCTTTATTTCATTATAGAGTATTTTGTAAGAGAGTGAGTGTTGGGAAACACTTGTGTGAACCCTTTCTTTGGAGTGATCTTGTGAGGTTATTCTCTTGGGGTATTTGGGATTAATTAGAGTATTTACTCTAATTTTGTACTCTCTTTTGTACTCTTGTTGGTATAGTGAAATTGCTCCTCTCTGCTTGTGGACGTAGGTCACCTTGACCGAACCACGTTAAATTTGTGTCTTCTTTATATTCTTTAATTGCCGTTATTATCAACTTCCATTGTCTTTGTTATTGTCATTATACCGTTGTTTGGCTAAATTCCGCACTACCCGGGTTCCCGATCCTAACAAATTGGTATCAGAGCCAGATCTAACCGGGTTAGTTTAAATAGCCAAAATGACTCTAACAAAGTCTTATGTTGAGAAATTTGACCGAAGTGCAAACTTCGGAATGTGGCAATTAAAGATGAAAGCTATCCTAATTCAGGATGGCTTAGATTTGGCACTGCAAGGAAAGGAGAAGATGCCGGATAAAATGACGGACGAGGAGTTTACCGTCATAGACAAAAAGGCAAAAGCAGGTATTATTTTAAATCTTTCAAATGAGGTTTTGCGTGAAGTTGCAGCACAAAGCTCAGTCAAAGGCATATGGGAAAAGCTTAAAACCCTATATATGAAAAGAACAGTAGAAAACAGGCTTTACCTAAAGCAAAAACTCTACACTTTTCGTATGGCTGAA
>AWOL01S0149968.1:0-41475 GCA_000715115.1 Nicotiana otophora
GTACGCTCGGGCCGAGTATGGTACCGGGTGCCGGCCACGTCCCTTCAGGTTGGGGTGTGACACCTGGTTCTCAGCTGTCTAACTGGAAGCACAAAAACTCAGGGTGTAATCACTCATCTGGATTCAAGAATTCAGACTAGATCATAGACAAGAAACATGTTGCTTTCTCAGCCTTTCTGTCCCAAATTGAGCCCAAAAATATTAAGGAAGCATTGAAAGATGCTGACTGGATTGTTGTTATGCAAGAAGAACTCCATCAATTTGAGAGGAACAATGTGTGGCACCTATTTCCCCGATCTTCAAATAGAACATTTATTGGAACCATGTGGGCATACAAGCTTGATGAGCTTGGAAATACAATAAGAAATAAGGCTAGGTTGGTGGTTCAAGGCTATAATCAAGAGGAAGAAATTGGTTATGATGAAACTTTTGCTCCAGCTACAAGAATAGAAGCCATCCGAATTCTCATTGCTTTTGCATCTCATATCGAACTAAAATTATTCCAAATGGATGTTAAGAGTGCATTTCTGAATGAATATTTGAAGGAAGAAGTCTTTGTCAAACAACCACCTAGTTTTGAATTCCATGAGCATCCTGAACATGTATTCAAGCTCAACAAGGCCCTATATGGATTAAAGCATGCCCCTCGTGCATGGTATGAAAGGCTGTCCAGGTTCCTTCTGGAAAATGGTTTTACTAGAGGAAAAATTAACAACACTCTTTTTCTGAAGAAAAGATGGAGGAACCTGCTAATTGTGCAGGTCTATGTTGATGACGTAATCTTTGGTGCAACAAATGATTCCTTGTGTGATGAGTTTGCCAAGCTTATGGAAAGTGAGTTTGAGATGAGTACGATAGGGGAACTGAACTTCTTCCTAGGACTGCAAGTTAAGCAAACCTCTAAGGGAACAATGATAAGTTAGCAGAAATACATTAAGGACCTTCTGAAGAGGTTTGATATGGAAAGTTCAAAGACCATTGATACTCCCATTGCTACTGCAACTCGTCTAGACATGGACGAACTAGGTTCCCCTGTGAATGAAACCATGTATCGGGACATCATTAGTTCACTCTTATACCTAACAGCCAATAGTCCTAACATTGTGTTCTGTGTGGGGTTATGTGCTAGATTCCAATCAAGTCCAAAAGAATCTCATCTGAAAGCTGCTAAGAGAATCCTGAGATATCTCAAAGGAACGCAGGACGTGGTCCTCTATTATCCTTCAGGAGACAATTTCGGCTTAATTGGGTATGCTGATGCTGATTATGCTGGTTATCTAGTGGATAGGAAGAGCACATCTGGTATGGCATATTTTCTGAGATCATGGCTAATTTCATGGGGTACAAATACACAAAATTTTATAGCCTTCTCTAGTGCAGAAGCTGAATATGTAGCAGCTGCCTCATGTTGTGCTTAACTACTGTGGATCAAGCAATAATTAGAAGATTTTGGTGTGTTATCTGACTGTATGCCACTGTTGTATGACACTGCTGTGTGACAACATAGGTGCCCTGAACATGGCAAAGAACCCAGTTCAGCATAAAAGGACAAAGCACATTGATGTGCGACATCATTCTCTTAGGGACAATATTGAAAATGGTCTCATCTATATGAAGTTGTGCAAAACATAGGACCAGGTATCTTATATCTTCACGAAAGCATTGAGCAGGGAGCATTTTGAAAAGAATCGACTGGAGTTGGGATTTATCAAATTGAACTGAGAACCCGGTCCCTTAATGACTGGCTATGAAGGAATGGTAAGGTGAACTGCTAAAAAGTATTTTCTGGCAACTTCTAACTCAATTCTATACCATTACAGGTAAACACGCATGTCAATTATAGGATAAACAAGCAGCTAATGACATTGCAATTTGGTAGAAGGATGATGCTCATATTTACGAAATCAGTCATGAACCTGGTTCCCTTGACTCGGGTTATTAGTTCCTCTTACACTCATACGCACTTTGAACTACTAGTGTGCCACGTCATTAAATGTGTCCACCCTTTTCCCATACCTTTTAAGCCAAAATGTCACACCCATTACAAACCGAACAAATTACCCAGTCCATCGCGTCTAGTTATAACTGATCCCACTTTCCCTCTAAATAACCCCAAAAGACATGTCTCTCTCATAACTGTTTGCATTAAAGCCATATAACTCTCTTCTTCTCTCTGAAAACCCTCGCTTTCATGTCTTCACTCTCAAATGTTCGCCATGTCTTCTCAGAAATCAGAGTCTTCTAAAGCCACCATTGACATCCCTGCTATGTCTCTGTTTTACGAAGCACAACTATCCAAATAGGAGCCTCAACCTTCACCTGTTGAAACCCCCATCGCCAACTAACCACCACCCACTGACTCTTCCTTTACTCCGTCAAGTTTTGGTTGCCATCGTAGCAGGAAAAATCAAACTCCTAAGACGTTTGTCGCTTCAATATCTCCCTCTGCTACACCAACAAAAATGGAAGAAGAATGACTGGTGGAAGGGGAATAATGAACAAAGGTCTCGAGTCAGCGGGTGGAGGAAGCAAATGTAGACCAAGTAGATGTTACTGGTCTTGGTGAAACATCTGGTGCATCTGACACCCCCTCTGCTCAAACTGTTGATCTAAACATCCTATTACCATTAGGTAATGCCTCTCTAGCTTCTACTAATTCTGCATTGCTTGAAGATTTGGATGAGAAAGAAGCCATAGAAAACATGTTTCTTATTGCTGCTGAAGGGAGTCTAGTTGGGAAGTTTGTGTCTAATGATATGAGTGCTGGGGATCAGGGAGAAGTAAAAGGGTATGGGGATGGAAATGAGGACCTGATACCTTAAGGTGACTTGGTACCAGTCAGTACTACAGGGGAGCCAATAGAGGGACCTGCTCCCTCTGCCTAAGAGGAGACATATGCTCATACGTGGGATGAAACTCGATGTTCCACTAGAAAGCCCCTGGACAATACTGACCCTCTTCCTTCCCCTTACCTTGATGCTATCCCTTCAGATCTTGTGATTCGTGAGATGAAGTCTATGTCTGAAGAAGAAGATGATGGAAGTGAGGAGGATTATGACAATGTACCTGTAGCCCAGTTTATCGCTGCTAGAAATGGTGGGACAACTTCTAAAGAACCCGTTCTTAAAATACCCACTACTAGGCAGTAGAAGAAAGATGCCCTTGAGCATGCTCTGAAAGAGAATAAGGAGAAAAAGTTCTCAGCGACTACCTTGGAAGAGAGCATCTATGGGAACTCGTAAGCAAATATTCTCAATGACTATCTTGGAGGAATGCAAGTGTATTCATAAGAAGGGGGAGTTGGTAGCAGTTCTACAATTTCTCAGTTGATTGACGCTCAGAGTGTTGTCAATGAGGAGATAAGGAGGCTGAAGTCTAGAAATGCCATTCTTGAGGGGCAGCTGTAAGGCCGGGTTAATATTTCCTAATGATTTAAGGTTTTAACGTGCGCCAATTTTATTTGGGAATAACGTATTCAAATATTAAAGGAGACCTATGGGATAGGACCACGTCATTTGGAAATCAAAATATGTGTTTAAGGTGTGTTGGAACATACTAAGTAGTTTTGTGAATGGCAAGAATTTGTGTGGAACAAGTTAGATACATTAAGTGAAAAAAGATGTCTCAATTCGCACAATATCCTACTTCAAACAAATGCTGCTACCAAACTATAAGGACTTAGGAGGTACTCTACCTATCAAATTAAATCCCTTTGAGTCTAGTTTCTAACACTTCAAACCGTTCGTCATTTGGACACTCTTACAAGAGGTTATATTAAAATTCCCAAAGGCTCGAAGAATGTGAATGTCCTCGGGAATCCAGGTCTGTAGCGCATTAGACCGTGGTATAACCCTCGCAAAGCCAGGTCTATAGCGCACTAGACCATGCTATATCCCTCGCGAAGCCTGGTCTGTAGCTCGCTATAGACCGTGCCTAGCCTTGTCTGTAGCCCAGTTCGGATTTCAAAAGGTCCATTTTACCAATTGTATAACCCGACCCCCATTTCATTTATCTAGCCTAAGGGCTCATTTGTGGGGGATTACCTGATATTTTAGAGAGAGGAGAGAGCTATTGTAGAGAGAGGTAATGGAAGACTAAGGATTTCACCACTCTACTTTGATCTAACCTTGGAATTCCATCAAAAAGAACTTGCTAGTGCTTCAAAAAGGTAAGAATTGCTTTCCCCAATTCTTCAATTTCGAGTTAGGGGTTGATTATGGGTTATAAGGGTAGATTTAGCACATGCATGAGCTAATAGAGATCGTGGGAAGATTGTTGAGCTCAAATGGGTAATGATTGGGTTGTAAAGTGAAAGAAATCTTGTGGAAGAACCTTGTAACCAATTTGCACATCTAGTATTTTATAAAATGCTCGAATAAGGTGAACCGACGAATATCTTCCTAATTATGGTTCAATTTTTGTTATGTTTCTAAAATAGATTGAAGTTGCTAAGAATTTCGGACCATTTTAGAGTTTAAGGAAGCTCAATTGAGGTATGTTTCCTAAACTCTTCTATTAGAATTGAATCCCACGGTGTTCGTGTAATTTGTGTAAGTCCCGAGTTGATCATTATAAAATTGGCTATTCCGAATATGCTTGTGTCGAAAGATATGTGTTCAATATGAATTCCAAATGTTTTTATCATGTTATCTTATCATTTGAGGATGTGTTCAAAATATGGGATGTGTGTTAAAAATATTAAGACTTCAAGTCAAGTTCGAATGAAGGTTGTTATGCCAAAATATGTGAAAAGTCTCTATGTGCCTAAGATTTGTAGTTGCTCCCATGAGTATTTAAAGTCTTGAACTGAAAAGTCTTATTGTTGTTGATGACGATGATGATGTTTGAAAGTGGAAAAAACAGAATTTGAATTATGAAATACGGCCAAGTACCAAGTATGATTTTATAATTATTGCAACTAGTGCCAATGAAATAAAAAGATGTGAAAGAAGTATGAAATGAGATGATTCGTATAAAAATGATGATGTCTCGAATGAGATGGCCTAGCCGATCGGGTCATGATTAGACACCATGCCACACACATAGTGGTGATTATGCTGGAAATAATGATTGTGGTTGATGTCTCTAATGAGATAACCTAGCCGATCGGGTCGTGATCAGACTCCGTGCTAAACGTACGGTGGTATTAGTATTATGAATATTGGTATCATGAACAGTGGCATATTGGTACTAAAGACCTCTCAACTTAAAATATGGTAGCTTATTTGAATATTGCCTTGATACTAACTTGAGGTTTGATGTTGTTTGAGGCTTCCACTGATATTATGATTGTACTTGCTCATATTATTTATCATTCTATTGAGAGGGTGTTTTGTCATTCATACTAGTACTATTCCATATTTACTAACGTCCCTTTTGCCGGGGCCACTGTATCTTCAATGGATGCAGGTGGTTCCATAGCAGGAGACATTGATCAGTGATAGCGGTACACCCTCTTCCCAGCAGACTTGGTGAGCCCCACTTCATTTCGGGGTCATGTATTTTTTGTTCCTTGTGTATTGTGTTTGAGGTATAGTGGGGGCCTTATTGCCGGTACTATCATAGTACGCTTCTGTATCTAGTAGAGGCTCTGTACACAAAGTGTGGGTTGTATATTAGTGATGAGGAGGTGAAAATAATTATGTTGTGTTTGAATTATGTATTCCACTTCAGACCATGAAAATGTATGTAATTTAGGACTTTAAAATGAAGTAACTAATGGTAATGAATTGGTATTGTATGCATGGTCTCTTTATCGTATAAGTAAAGAAAATATGTATTCTCTGTATTCATAAGTGATGTGGGTAGAAAGTATCTAACATGCTTGCTTGATGGGGTTCACTCGATTGAGCGCCGGTCGCGCTCCCCGAGTTCGGGGCGTGACAAACTTGGTATCAGAACCTAATGTTTTAATGTGTCTTAAGATATCTCGGAGCCGTGTCTAGTAGAGTTCTTCTTATCGGCGTGTTGTCGACCACATCTATAACTAGGAGGCTACATGGGCATTTAGGAATAATACCCTTCTTTCATGTTCTCTATTGTGTGATTAAGCTGATTGTAATATTGTTCCTCCTCTAACTCGTGCTTTGCTCTAACTTTCAGTAGATGGCGCCTAAGAAGAAGGCAAAAACTGGCCAAAGAGCCAATGTCACTCCAAGTGAGGCAGTTGCTTCTATATTTAATGATGCGGGTGAGCACCCAAGGAGTGAGAATATTCCTCCAGTTACTACACTGCCTGATTCTATTACAACTGATGAGACTGCACCTGTCCCTACACCTACTGATGGTGCAACGGTCCCTCCAACTGATATACCATTTCCACCTCCAGCTCCAGCTTCCGATTCCGATGTTTTTGATGGGGATCTTAGGGGGGCCATACAGATGTTGGCTCAAATAGTGGCTTCCCAGGCCTAGAGATCAAATGTTGCACCCACTTCTTCTAGTCAGCCAGGGGATTTTGCTAGTTCCAGGGTGAACTGGTTTCTCCAGTTGGATCCTGTAGTGTTCACGAGTACTAACCCAGATGAGGAACCCCAGAACTTCATTGATGATATGCACAAGACTCTGAGTTATGCGTGCTACTGAGATAGAGGCAGTGGAATTGGCCTCCTACCACCTAAAAGAGGTGTCATATTCTTGGTTTGAGTTATGGGAGGAGTCCCATGAGCAGGGGAGCCCTCTTGTGAGGTAGCGTGAGTTTGCCGATGCCTTCATGGATCATTGCTTGCCTGTCGAGACTAAGGCAGCCCGTGTCGCTGAGTTTGAGAATCTGAGACAAGTTAGCCTGAGTGTACGGGAGTACTATATGAGATTCGCACACCTATCCAAGTATGTTATTTACATGTTGCCCACTATGGAGGCTAGAGTGCGCTGGTTTGTACAGGGCCTTAATCCCTTGGTAATTAATGAGGCCGCTACAACTGCCTTTAATTCTGATATGAACTATGGTAATATGGTGACATTCTCTGAAGCCACAGAGAACCGCAAATTGAACAACAGAATAGAACGAGAAGGTAGCAATAAGTCCCAGTCTGCGGGCAACTTTCGTGGTTCTTCTGATGGTGGCAGGTCAGCATTCAGGGGAGGGGCATCAGGACCATCTCAGTCCTTTGCTCATTCTTCGGCTAGTGCACCGCCATCAGAGCTCAGTCAACAGTAGTGAAGTCGTTTTAGACCGAGTCAGGGCAACAGGGGATCCTACCAGCAGGATCGGCATGGTGGTAGATTCCTGCAGCAGCGAAGGCCCCCATGCCCTAGGTGTGGAAAGATTCACTTAGGAATATGCTATATGGACTTACCCATATGCTACGGGTGTGGATTGAGGGGTCACATTTAGAGGGATTGTCGTTCGTCCCGCCAAGGTGCGGGCAGGGGCATGGCACAACCAGCCAGTTCTGCAGCTACTACATTCTCAGCACCTCCTCTAGCTCGAGGCACTCCAATACCCGCAAGGCGTGGTGCAGCTAGGGGTGGAGCACAGAGTTCGGGAGGATCCGACCGTTTCTATTCTATGAGGGGTCGCCAAAATTTAAAGGCTTCTCCAGATATTGTCACGGGTATATTGATTGTCCAGTCACATGATGTGTATGCTCTTATTGATACAGGTCCAACTTTTTCATATGTCACTCCTTATGTTGCTGTGGAATTTGGGATAGAACCGGAACAGCTTCATGAGCCATTCTCTATATCTACTCCGGTTGGTGAGTCTATTTTGGCCGCGCGAGTTTATAGGGATTGTGTTTTCACGTTGCATGGTCGGGACACCGTGGCCGGTCTTATTGAATTTGGAATGGTCGATTTTGATGTAATAATGTGGATGTATTGGCTTTATTCTCGTTTTTCCAAGCATGATTGCCGAACCAGGATTGTTAGGTTCGAATTTCCAAATGAGCTAGTTATTGAGTGGGAGGGGGATGATGTAGTATCAAAGGGTAGGTTTATTTCTTACCTTAAGTCCACGAAAATGATCAAAAAGGGGTGTATTTACCATTTGGCCCTGGTTATGAACACCAATGTTGAGCCACCTACACTTGCGTTCGTGCCTGTTGTGAATGAATTTCCTGGAGTCTTTCTAGATGAACTCCCTGGGATTCAACCCTACCGAATGGCACCGTTAGAATTGAAGGAGCTAAAGGAACAATTGAGAGACTTGTTAGAAAAGGGTTTTATCCGGCCGAGTGTGTAACCTTGGGGCGCACCGGTTCTCTTTTAATGAAGAAGGATGAGACACTTAGAATGTGTATCGACTATCGGCAGCTTGACAAGGTCACAATCAAGAATACGCACCCACTGCCAAGAATAGATAACATGTTTGACCAATTGCAGGGTGCTAGGTACTTCCCTAAGATCGATTTAAGATGCAGATATCACCAATTGAATATCACGGAGCAGGATGTTCCGAAAATAGCTTTTAGTACCCGATATATGCACTTTGAATTTTTGGTGATGTCTTTTGGGCTAACAAATTCCCCAGCAGCTTTCATGGATCTTATGAATCGAGTCTTCAAGCCTTTTCTTGACTCCTTTGTGATAGTGTTTATTGACGATATCCTTGTATATTCACGCAATCGAGAAGACCCTGCCGATCATCTAATGGTAGTTAAGTAAACCCTATATCAGTACCAGTTATATGCAAAGTTTTCAAAGTGTGCATTTTGGCTTGAATCGGTCACATTCTTGGGTCATGTCGTCTCTAGTGAGGGAATTAAGGTTGATTCTCAACAAATTCCAGTTTTGAAGAATTGGTCGAGGCCTACAACGACAACAGAGATTCGCAGTTTCATAGGCTTAGCGGGGTATTACAGAAAGTTTGTGGAAGGGTTCTCAACCCTTGCCTCTCCGTTGACTAAATTGAAGCAGAAGGCAATTAAGTTCCAATGGTCAGATGCTTGTGAAAAGAGTTTCCAGGAATTAAAAGCAAGATTGACTAATACAGGTATTGACCTTACTAGAGGGTGCAGAGGCATTTGTGGTATATTGTGATTCTTTAAGAATTGGGCTTGGGTTTGTATTAATGCAACGTGAC
Organism: Nicotiana otophora; assembly: GCA_000715115.1. Taxonomy (NCBI): domain Eukaryota; kingdom Viridiplantae; phylum Streptophyta; class Magnoliopsida; order Solanales; family Solanaceae; genus Nicotiana; species Nicotiana otophora. The sequence continues at coordinate 9,026 of AWOL01S0149968.1, forward strand.
AAGGTGATAGCTTATGCTTCTAGGCAACTCAAGAATCATGAAAAGAACTATCCAACACATGACTTAGAACTTGCAGGGGTGGTATTTGCATTGAAAATTTGGCGTCATTATTTATATGGGTTCCATGTGGATATATTCACGGACCATAAGAGCCTTCAGTATATTTTCAAGCAGAAGGAATTGAATCTGAGGCAGAGAAGATGGCTTGAGTTACTCAAGGACTACGACATTGATATTCTATATCATCCGGGGAAGGCTAATGTTGTGGCAGATGCTCTTAGCTAGAAATCTATGGGTAGTTTAGCACACTTAGAGGTATATCAAAGGCCATTGGCCAAGGAAGTTCACCGATTGGCTAGTTTAGGNATGCAAAATAGGGCTAAATCATCGCTTGTTGTGGAAGTCAAAGAGAAGCAATACAATGATCCATTGTTGGCACAATTGAAGGAGGGGATTTATAAATATAAGACTATGGCTTTTTCTCTCGTCTCGGATGATGGTACCTAAGGTACCAAGGGTGGTTATGTATTCCAAATGTGGATGGCCTCCGGGAAAGAATCATGACCGAGGCTCACACTTCTAGGTATTCATGCACCCGGGTTCTACGAAAATGTATCATGATCATAAGGAAGTCTATTGGTGGAACGATATGAAGAGAAATGTAGCGGAATTTGTGGCGAGATGCCCAAATTGTCAGTAGGTGAAGGTCGAACACCAAAGGCCCGGTGGGTTGGCATAGAACATAGAAATTCCAATGTGGAAGTTGGAAATGATTAATATGGACTTTGTGGTAGGATTATCTCGCACTCCTCGTAAGTTTGACTCGATTTGGGTGATTGTGGATCGAATCACGAAATCAGCCTACTTTTTTCCGGTTAAGGCTACCAATATGGCGGAACAGTATGCTTAGTTGTATATCAAAGAAATAGTCGGGTTGCATGGCACTCCAGTCTCCATCATTTCTGATCGGGGAGCAAACTTCACTACTAATGTTAGGAAGAAATTTCAGCAAGGTTTGGGTACTTAGGTGAATCTTAGTACAGCCTTTCACCCGCAGACTAAAGAACAGGCAGAGCAGACTATTCAGACGCTCGAGGATATGTTGCGTGCTTGTGTTCTAGATGTCAAAGGTAGGTGGGATGATCACTTACCACTCATAGAAGTTTCCTATATCAAAATTTATCATGCTAGCATTGAGATGGCACCGTTCGAGATTTTATATGGTAGGAGATGTACATCTCCCATTGGGTGTTTCGAAATTGGGGAAGCCGAGTTGATAGGACCAGACCTCATGCATCAGGCTATGGAAAAAGTTAAAATTATTAAGGAGCGGTTGAAGACTGCTCAGAGTCGTCAGAAGTCATATTCGAATGTTCGTCGTAAGGATATGGAGTTCAAATAAGATGATTGGGTATTCTTGAAGGTTTCCCCCATAAAGGGTGTAATGTGATTTGGTAAGAAAGGGAAATTGAGTCTGAGGTATATCGGACCGTACAAAATCATTCAGAGGATTGGTGAGGTGGCATATAAGCTTGAGCTACCACCTGAGATGTCATTAGTACACCCGGTATTTCTTGTGTCTATATTGAAGAAAGTTGTTGGAGACCCGACACTCATTGTTCCGGTTAAGACTATTGAGGTTAATGAGGAATTGACTTATGAAGATATTCCAGTTTCTATTATTGATCGGCAAGTCCGAAAGTTGAGAAATAAAGAAATTGCCTCCATGAAAGTGTTATGGCGAAACCAGCAGTTTGAAGCCTTTATTATAATTATAGAAATTATATGGTAATTTAAAGACTACAGAACAAAGTATGAACGTCCAGGAAGTTGCAAAGGGATTTTTGAACAACCCTGTATACAGGACGTCAGGATAACAGATAGGAAATCGGTAGCAGCCTTAAGATAAAAAGAGATAATTTTTTTCTTTCTTCTCAAGTACTGCAACGGTTGGGTCTGATTATAGGTACCATCCATTCTTAACCTTGCCAAAACCTTCATCCATCGTGTATAGTCCGTAGTAAGGCCTGATATAAGGGTAAGCCAATAGTGAATAACCTTTTCTTCATTTTAGCTATATGCTTTTATTCCTCTTCTAGTAACTGGTATCTAAATTTAGTATCATATCATTTCCAAAGAAAGAGAGTATGTGTTTCAGATAAGGCAACAATTGTTGACCTATCTCCGGAAGATACTCAAGTCGTAATTTCTCATAGGGAATGGTGCCTTTAGAACCTAATTTCGGGCATAAATCCTGGGCCAAGTTATTTAGCACAGCGGGAAGGAGATTTTATCTGCTTTCACATGGAAATAGGATAAGGTAAAAATGCCTTTGAAAGACAACTAGTGAGAGGGATTACTTGCTAACGTATCCCTAAGGGCATATCGTCTAAGTCCAGGAGTTAGTGCATTGGATTCCTGGGCAACTGCATCTAGTAGAGTTGACTTAACACCAAACAAATCAAAGTGAACTATAGACTACTTACCAATACCATAGGCAATGGACGAAATACCAGCAGAAGGGCATTAGTCGCCGAGGAAGCTAGTGCGTGTAGATCAAAACTTAGTGGAGAGACCATACATAGAAAAGTTACAAGAACAGGTTATCAACCGGGGTCGATGGCAGGTTCGATTATGGTGGTTAGTCTTCCTTGTCTCTTTCGGGTGGGAGGCGGGAATATCTCTTCTAGAATCAGCATAGATTGACCAGAGACTGGGAGTAGTCGTCATCTTTTTCCATAGTAGTCATCCAGCAAGAAAGGGAAATACCACTTAGCGCATTGGAATAGGAAACAGAGCATCGAGCGCAGCTTTCGTGTCACAAAAAATCCTTTTTCATTTATTGGGAGACTGAATGAAAAAGGCTTTGTCAAGCAGGCATGATTGTCACGTCGATCGACAATTGAGAAATACTATCTCCAGGGCCCTCACTTTAGGGCTATCTTTCACCGTTGACAGACATGGTTCAACGTGCCAGCTACGCTTCCTCTTCTAAAACAGTGACATCCTAGTCTGATTCCCCTTTCCGAAAGTGCCATAGCTCCTTCTATCACAACCCCTAAAAACTGGGCATTCGAAGCATCAATATCATTCTATGCTCTATGCCATCTTCCTTATACTTTGACTATTAATTCATGTGCACAAACCTCTCTCAGTAAGGAAAGCGGGAAAGTCATCTTTGCAAACAAAGGCCTTCTTTTTATACTATGGCATCTTGTCCAAAGCGAGCGGTCATGTAAACCCTTTGTATATTCGGATCTTTCCTTTAATAAGAACAATCTAAATGTGACACTTTCACGATAAAATACTGGGAATTGCTTTTCCTAGAGTCCCCCAGGAAATTAAGCCAATGATCGACTGTCCCTGCCTATTCTAACGGGGCATTCTATTCCATCAAGTCCCATAGCTCTAAATGTGCCTATTCCTTCAACACCTTTCCATGGAAACAGGGGAAGAGAGGGGGTTGGGGAAGGCCGACGACTACATGCGGGGGAAGCATTCGTAGAAGCTTTACCCCTTGCTTTACAGAGATATTTATGAACTGACTAAATGACTAGATTCTCCCGGAACGCTAGCTAAGATAATCGTCTTAATTCCCTTCAATTAAATCAATAAGCTTTTTGATTGATTTAGGGCACTGCTCCCCCTTCTTAGAATTAGAACCCATTGAGGGACGTTCTATTATATTGAAGAACAGATCTTAATTTAGACAAATTAATAACTTGGGTTTGTGATAATTTGTAAAATACATATGCTTGTGACAAGTAGGATAAATCAAAAAAAATATGTGAATTTTTCTTACTAATATTATAAAGTGACTTTTTTATAGTCGAAATAAAGTGAATTTTTTTTTGATTTATTTCATTATTGGAAATGTATTTATTAATCAATTTGTTTGTTGATTCAAGAAAGAGTTGTGTATTAATTCTGGGAATATTAATGATAGATAAAAATAGATCGATGTATAATCTTTGAATGAAAAATTTTATAAAATAGTGGAATTTACATATTAATCGAGTATTTCTTCTTTTTAATATTTGGAAAATACTTTTTGGCGATTCGAATTTTTTAATATGATTTGTTTTATTAGGACTAATGTCTATTTCTGGAGTTACTTTCTTTTTCTCTTTTGTAATTCTTTCTATTTTATTTTTGATTGTACTTGTTCTATCAGTCAAATCCTTCATTTTGCTTTCTATCAGTGAAGAATTTAGCCAATTTCCAGATTCAATTTGACTAAATGATTCGNTAATTTTAGAAAATAATGGAATTTTCATATTAATTGAGTATTTCTCTTTTTAATATTTGGAAAATATTTTTTGGCGATTCTATTTTTTTAATATTATTTGTTTTATTAGGACTAATGTCTATTTCTGGAGTTACTTTTTTTTCTCTTTTGTAATTCTTTCTATTTGATTTTTGATTTTACTTGTTCTATCAGAGTCACCTTCAGGCTTTATTATTCCAGGAAAGTATGTAGTTGCAAATATTAGAATAGTAGTTCTAAAATGTTGGCCCTATTAGTTGTTGTATGTCACAAGCATGTAACTTGTTTTGACTTTCTCTTTATTTTATATAAGCCCTTTCCTGAAGGTTATTTTTGAATTGTGTCCACTGCACTACTCTAACTCTCTTATAGTGTACTACATTACATGAAATATAGTTCATGCCCCTTCTTTTCGGAGCGCACTAACGGAAAACCTGATATAATTCGTAGCTGATGTGGAAGTTAGCGTCTTAAAAAAAGTAAGTACTTGCTGCTCCTGCTCTTATAGTTAGATAAGGCACTAAAAGCATACCTTATCTTAGGGGCATGAGTACACTGCTTTCACACTCGAACCCATTTATTCAGCAAAAACAACTACATAACGGGGGCCCTTCCATTCAGTGGTAGCGAATCGACTTTCTTATGTTTGCTGGGGGATCCCTTGCATGACCAAGTCCAAAGTGGAACATACTTCAACAGTAATATGCAGAAAATAGTAATGAAGGGTTATTGAAATCAGTTCAAATGGAAGAAAAACATATGTTGATAAATGAATTCTAATTTGTTGACTATTACTTATCAAATCTTGCTCTATAATCTGGTTTGATCTTGTAGTCCAAATAATCATGTACCATGACGTATCTGAAATAGTAGTAATTAGTGAAATAAAAAGACTTATTTAAACCATCGGAAGTAATTCCATATCCTACGGTCCAAAGATGAAAATCTTTGTAAGGTCACAGCACAGACATAACCCGAAAATGCCCTACCACTATGGCTCCCCCTTTTCTTTCATACGCTCGTCCTTCAGAAATACAGGGGAAATATGACTTCTATAATGAAGGACCTAGACTTAGATGGGACCAAGCAGAGACAATTCTATACGAAGAAGATTGATCCACTTACAAAAATACCTGAACGAGAAGGGATCGGTGCTGTCAACTATGCTCATTATCAGAATGGTTATACCATGGAAAGATTGGGGACCATCTTTCAAATATGAACCCAGACGCATTTCTTGTATGGCCGAACCCATAGATCTTGATGTATGCCTATCTTTTACTTGGACTACAAAAATGTATTCTTCGAGATCCCCACGGAGCGGTATTCAAATTAAGACTACAATCATACAGATTCGTTACATGCTTCAATATTGGACCAGTCCTTGAATAGTTCAAAATGATATGGTGGCCAAGATATGGACCACTTAAATAAATGATGCCTCTCATCTACTGGAGCTACCCACATCGATCAATTAGCCAAGATTTTGATCTTGTTCGATCTTGGAAAAGCTTCCTTTTTCAATTCTAGAAGTTACGGAGCCTATGTAGAAGAAGTTGTAGAAGAGCACCACCACGGTTCAGGAGGCCACCTGGGAGGCCGAGGAAGAAATAAAGAAGAAGTAGCCTTATTTGTTTGAATAGCTATGTAATCGTTCTATAAAATAGTTCCATATGAATTACGTATCATTTGTACAGCTTATGTTAAGGGTGTTCCTTTATGATAATAAACTTCTTATGAGGCCACAATTGGTGTTGTTTTTATGTTATATTGTGTCATCGAATTGTGTATATGTTGTTAGGATTGGTTTATGGGATTCTCTGACAGATGGATAGGCCCAGTTACAGGGGAAACTCTGTCAAATCTTTTGAAAATTTGTAGATAAAGATTTAAGTCACCATAGGTGTCTATGGTGGACTCTAACCCTCATTCGAGGATGAATGATCCTAAGCGGGGGAGAATGTAAGGCCCCGTTAAAATTTCCTAATGATTTAAGGTTTTAAAGTATGCCAACTGTATTTGGCAATAACTTATTCGAATATTAAAGGAGACCTTTGGGATAGGACTACATTATTTTGAAATGAAAATATGTGTTTAAGGTGTGTTGGAACATACTAAGGAGTTTTGTGAATGGAAAGAATTTGTGTGGAATAAGTTGGATACATTTAGTGGAAAGGATGTCTCAATTTGCACAACATCCTACTTAAAATGCATGTTGATACCAAACTATAACGACTTAGGATGTGATCATGTAAGTGAAGTTGCCTCAACTGGGCTACCCTCCTCGTACACTCGCCACCACTAATATGCCGCTCTGGACGCTGGAAAGTAGGGAAAGCAACCCCGCTAGTCTCCAAAATACCCATAGTACGGAGAATATGGTGGCACTCCTCAAAATATCTATGTGCATCCTCTGAAGCTAAACCACTGAAAGAATGAGGGTGATACTTCTTGATCCTCTCGAGCCTAAGATCCTCCTCCTCAGATGTTGCTGCTCTAATCATGGGCTGAACTGGATCAACATGTTGTACCAGTATAACCTCTGAGACCGGATCAAACTTGACCCGTTGCTCAGGGGTTCGGGTTGCGGGAGTCTGTATTCCTCCCCTAGCCTGATATGTGGCCGGTGCAAGTGGGATCAACCCCGCCTGAGCTAAGGTACCGAACATGCTCAAGAACTATGCAAGGGTCTCCTGAAGTGCTGGGGTGGCAACATGCACCTCGGGTGCCTGTCCCCCAACTAGAGCTACTGGTGGCTCCTCTATCGCAGCTTGGGCAGGTGCTCTGTCTGCACCATGTGCCTCTCCTCGGCCTCTACCCCTGCCCCGGCCTCTCGCGGCTCTAGTAAGGGGTGCAGGTGTCTGATTGTCGGATCCAACACTGCGTGTCCTCACCATCTATGAGATAATAGAAAGTCAAAGTTTTAGTTTTGGAAATCAACCAATTCGCACGATAAGGAATCAAAGAAGTGAAGTTTTCCTAACAGTTCCGTAGCCTCTAGAAGATAAGTACAGACGTCTTCGTACCGATCCGCAAGACTCTACTAAACCTGCTTATGACTCGTAACACATATGAGCCTAGAGCTATGATACGAACTTGTCATGACCCCAGTTTCCCTCCGTAGGATGTTGTGATAGAACCCAGTCTCTACGACTAGGTAAGCCTAACATTTGATAACAATTGAACAGATGTAATTAACGAAATACTAAAAATCATTCTGATAAACTCATATAAACTTCTGAAAAACAAAATCTCAACCATGCAATCCCCAAGAACTGTGGAGTAGAGTCATAGGCTCTACAGAGCAAGCTAAAGTGTCTAGTACATCATTGTCCGAAGAAAGTACAACAGTAAATAAGAACAAGGGAAGGTGGCTCCGAGGCCTGCAGACGCGGAATAGGTATACCTTGAAGTCTCCAAGCAGCCACTCAAATAAACTCTAGCTTTCTACACGGGCAAACGTACCTGGATCTGTATAACAATTGTGTAGAAGTGTAGTATGAGTATACCACAACGGTACCCAGTAAGTATCAAGCCTAACCTCATTAGAGTGAGTAGTGACGAGATTAGGTCAAGACACCTACCGGGATATAAATAAACAGAATAAAACCATAAGAATGAATAATAATGGAAAGCAGAGAAATAACTGATACGAAGCAAGATAATAGCATGAACTGATACCGAAAATTAAGCATGGAAGTAACATAAAAGAAGAAGATAAAGAGAACAAAAATGATCATACACGGACAACAACTGCTAAACAAGGAAAAACAAACAACAAAAACGATCCCACCAGAACTACTTGCAAAATGAGATAAACAACAAGAATCACAACGAGGTATCACCTCGTGTACAATAAGATTCACTACCGAGGTACCACCTCGTATAAATCAAGAATCACAACTGAGGTACCGCCTCGTATTCACAATCTCAATCACAATCTTTCCTTATACCACTGCATGAGCCTTACATTTGAAATAGGTTTTGAAAATAGTTTTCCCAAAATAGCTACACGCACTTTAGCCCACCTATGACGCCATGTGGCTTCGTGTGGTTCCCCTACAAGAAACACGCACATAAGTCCCACCTTGTATTTCTGCATGCACATTAACCGCATGCCTTATACCGCCGCATGCGCGTCAATATCATATCACAATAACAATTCGTCCCACAAGTTCCTATATATCACAATTTGCCAACAATCAACAATATCAATGTTTCCATAACAATGGACCATGGATCCACCACAACGGGTACAAGAATATCAACAACAAAAATAAATGTAAAATGCCCAACAAGGAAGATGTTTCTACAATAACAATTTCGCCTCCACATGATAACGGCTTTCACAAACACAACACCAACAACTCAACAATGAAATAATGTGTAACCACGATATTAAATAAGAATGACTCACAAATTATGAAAATCAACAAGGAAAAAGATAAAATGAACAATAACTTCAAGTAATGATAATCAAGAATGAAGGGGATAACATGAACAATAACTTCAAATAATGATAATTAAGAATGAAAAGATAGCACGTAACAATAAAAGAGGCAATAAGTTCAGCTAAGGCATGAGAGCAATTTATCAATAGGATATGGAACAAGTTATAAACAAGTCAGTTAAGTTATGTACGGATAAACTAACACAAACAAGAATTGATTAACTAAGAGGATTGAGAACATGATATGGCATTTTAACTAAAGCGTGGCATATAGTCTAAGTATCCTAAACCAGTCAAATACATAACCCGTGTACCCACTTGTCACCTTGTGTACACGACTTTTACATAGCACAAATCAATCCAAATACTAAGGGGGCAAGACACTTACCTCAACCAGGCCAATTGAACACTCGAAAATAGCTTTTCCCTTACAATTCGCCTCAGACGGCTCAAATGTAACCAAAATCGACGTAATATTACCAAACAATGCTAGGGAAATAAATTTCAATAGATAAAGCTAAGATATTTACACTTTTTCCAAGAAGACAACAAAAGTCAACCCGGGCTTGCCCGGTCAAAACCCGGATCCAATGGTAGATTCCAACTATACATGACCCCACGAGTTCATATATGTGATTAGTTTCAAAATCCGAGTCTAAATCAGTTTTCAAAACTCAAATTCTTATTTTCCAAAAAGTTGACAAAGTTTCACAAAAGTTTCACTTTGATTCACATGATTTTGATGTTACACTCTAAGATATATTGATGCAATATGATTAGAAATAGATTAGGATCACTTACCCAAGGTTTGTAGGAGAAAACCCCCTCTCCAAATCGCCTTCTACCGAATCTAGGGTTCTAAAATGAGAGAATGAGTTCAAAAATCCCGTCTCCCAGCTCTTTAAGCAGTTGTAGATGTCGCATTTGCGACACAGGGTTCACATTTGTGAACCCTCGCAATTGTGGACCAGGGCTCTCATTTGTGAACCCTGACAGCTTAATTCAATATCGCATTTGCGATAAAGGCTTCGCAATTGCGAAGCTGGGAACTTCGCAAAAGCGAACAAATAGAATGCTGACCTGGTAATAAAATGAGCTCAAAAGAGTCTAAGACTAGTAGCATTTAGAAGAAATGGAATGCTGGCCTGGTAATAAAATAATGATGTGATTATGATAGATAAAGGATGACGTTTGGCCTTCGATTGAGTAATAACTTGAAGAGGATTTCATGAATTATATAGGATTAAAATACCCATGTAAGGTAAGTCATATTGGGATACTAATAAATACGGTTATGGAAGTATAATATCGCCCCTAGGTGGATCAATCTAATTACTCCAGATGTCCCTGATGAGACGTGAGCCCTAATGGCAGTGTTATATAAGAGATCAAGTCATCAGTGGCAGATGATAGATCAACATTAAGGTGAATCAACAGTGGACGGACAAAAGTAACAAGGTATGAGGTGATATTAGGCCGTCATTTTTAAGATGAACAAGTAATGAGGAGGCATTAAAGGACTTGGATTTATACATATGGGATAAGTAACGAAAGTAACTTGGAATTCGGTAGCAGACCTCAGTAACAATGAATCGAAGTAAGGGTTATGGTATAATAAGACCTACCTAGATGCAGTAAAGTCATACGAATTGATAAGCGGATCTATGAAATAAGGTATAACAATATTCATAAGTTCGACAAAGTATCAGTATACCTACAGATGCCTAGAGGGACATTTTATCAAGCTCTGTATATGTTTACAAAGTGAGGCCTAGAGATTGGCTAAAAGCTTGAGGAAAAAGGAGAGAAGAGTCGCATAGGCACATTTACAAGGTCATAGTTGTACAGGTTGCATGACAGAAGGTAGCAACAGTTACGAGATTGGAAAGATTCCGACCACAAGTCATGGTATGAGAAAGAGGCCTAAAGGGGGGAATGCCCTAGCCTTTGGACTTATTCACAGAATAGTTGCCTAGATGGCAAGAGGAGCACTAAAGTATTCGTAAGAGCTATGGGTTATGAGAATGATAGGTGCATCAGTCAACATTCGAGGACGAATGCTCCAAAGAGGGGAATGATGTTACATCCCACATTTTCGTATGTTAAAGTTTCGTCGTAAGTTAATCGACGTAAGTTCGGAAATGGGATTATTTTGAGATTATAAGCACCATGCTATTTCAAACAAGTGATGAGTAAATTCGTGAAGGTGAGAGGGGAAGCAAGTCAAAGAAAATGAATTTTTGTTCAAGTTTGACATATTTGGATAAAATGCGGGCCGAGCGGTAATACCTGATATTTATGGATTAGTACCATACGAGGTACCATATGACCATGATAGTAGGATGTATAAAGGGTATTAAAAATAAGTAGAATTTTAAGCAATTTGAGACAATTCTTAATTATGCGAGTAATTGGTTAATTATCGGGTAGCAGGATATTACCTAATTAGTTAATTGATTATTGGATATGAATAAAACCCCTCCCCCACCCCATGTGGCAGAAAGCCACCACCCAAACCAAATGACTCATTAGTCATGTTGGGTTAGGTGGCAACTAGCTAAAGTAAAACCTTGAAATTCAATAAAAAGCTACATAACCTTTAGCTAATTAAAAGGCTTCATATATCTAACATTTTGAGGGATTAGGAAAGAGCTCTCCAGGAGACTCTCTGAAGCTAATAGAAATGCTACTTGAAGCCAACGTGAAGACAAATTGAAGCTAACATAGAAGGGTACGGGTCTTTAATAGACCGCATTGAGATTTTGTAATTTTAAGGAAGTATGGTGTAAACCTTCTCAAAAATATCACACGAATTTTTCCCTACTCCAGGTATGTTAAGGCTAAGTCCTTCCTTCATTTTGGCATGATCTCGTAATTACTCGAGTTTGATAATGAGGCATAAAGAGAAATTCATATTCCTGAATTTATGTACATTTCCTAGTCTCATAAGTTATAGTATTTTCCCTTATCGGGACTTCATATTTAATTGAGTATTGTCTTATTCTAGTCAAGAGAGCAGAGAGCCTATATATATAGTATTATAGTATTTTCATTACCAATGAGCTATAATCGATGGGCAGGCCCCTATTGGGCAACCTCTAATCAGATGGTAAGTTATATACTGAGCCTACTATGGTCGAGTTCCTATGAGCGAGCCCAGTTGGTCGAGATACAGAGCCTAGTATGGCCGAGCGCCTATGAGCGAGCCTATAACGGCATAGCCATTATTTGTATATACCGAGCCTTATAAGGCTGGACAACTATTTTACTTACTATATTGAGAGAGTTGAGTCAGTATCAGCAGGTAAGCATACCTTCAGATTATCTTTGACTCCTAGTTGCTTTCAGTTATTATATTATTAATTCAGTTTCAGCTTTCAGTATATTGCTTTACATACTCGGTACATTATTTCGTATTGCCATCCCTTTTCTGGTGGCGCTGCATTTCATGCGTACAGGTTCAGACAGACAAATGGGTAGACCTCCTCAGTAAGTGTTGCCCGAGTTCAGCTTGATCGGTAAGCTCCATACCCTTCAGAGTTGCCGGGTCTAGAGCTTTACGTACATCTTTGTATATATAAATATGTTATGAGTAGGTCGGGGCCATGTTCCGATCATAGCATATCCATCAGTTAGAGGCTTGTAGACATATCCTGTTAGTTAATGTTGTATGTTGGGCTTGTAGGCCTTTTATGTACATTTTATTGGTTTGTCAGTTGTAGTAGTTATGATGGCCTTGTCGGCCCAGCTTTATATTGAGATTTAGTCAGTAATCGCAATTGTCTTGCGATGTGGCCCATGGCCAAAGTATGAAATTATATGCTCAGAATCCCTTAGTTGCAAGCTGGTATGCAAGGATAGGTGAGGCACTGGGTGTAGGTCTCGCCCCCTAGGTTCGGGGCGTGACAATAGCACATCTGCATAATTAAAACCACGCATATAACGCGGTTGAACCTGAAAGGAGATACTCGGAGGGAAGAACGACATGTCATCGAGCCCAACGGATCCGAATCTGGGGAAACGTCTGAGGTAGAAGCAAAAGTAAGAAAGTGGAAACCTATAACTCGAGGGTCGATCAGATCCCGGGGGCACCTCCGATAGTGAAGGGACCCGATTCTAAAAAGTTCATTCAAAAACCTTTCCCCCCGAGCACGGCACCAAAGTTGATTTCAAAAAGGTTTCGAATGCGCTATATTTCAAAATACAATGGGACTACAGATCCAAACGAGCATGTGAACTCTTACACATGCACTATAAAAGGTAACGACCTCGAGGATGACAAGATCGAGTTGGTGCTGCTGAAGAAATTTGGGGAAACCATGTCCAAAGGAGCGATGATATGGTATCATAATTTACCTCAAAACGTTATTGATTCATTTGTTATGGTTGTAAATACCTTTGTTAAAACTCACGCTGGATCCATTAGTGTTGAGACGAGGAAATCAGACTTATTCAAAGTCAAACAGAGGGACAACGAAATGATCCGAGAATTCGTGTCAAGGTTCCAAATGGAACGAATCGACTTACCACCAGTTGCGGATGATTGGGCCGTTCACGAATTTACTCAGGGGCTCGACCCCCAATGCTCGGTTGCGTCTCAACAATTGAAGCAAAATTTGTTAGAATATCTAGCTGTTACCTGGGTCGATGTCGACAACAAGTATCAGTCAAAGATAAGAGTCGAGGACGACCAATTGGGAGCTCCCTCTGGGTCGTTTGATCCCTGTAAAGTGAATGATAAGTCTAAAGGAGTAGTAGATTGGGAGTCGAGGCCGCCCCGAGACCGATACCATCCTTACAACTCAGATAGAAGGGGAAATAGATGCAGTTACAATTCAACCAGGAACAAAAGAAGAAATGATCAGGGTTTGAGCAATCGAGGGTCGGTGAATAGAAAAGGGCCCGAGGATATCGGAGTATAACTTTAATGTAGATTCAACAAGCATAATGTCAACCACGGATCGCATCAAGGAGACTAAATAGTCGAGGTTGCTTCAGTCTGATCCGGCACAAAGGGATCACAATTTGATATGCAAGTATCACGGTACTCACGGGCATAGAACCGAGGATTGTCGACAGTTAAGAGAAGAAGTGGTTCGTTTGTTCAATAATGGGCACCCGGTAAGGCTAAGTGCAATATTTTTATGACTGATTACTTCTCCAAATAGATTGAAGCATAGGCATTTGAGAAAGTTAGAGAGATGGAAGTTATCGACTTCATCTGGGATCACATAATCTGCAGGTTCGGGATGTCGACCGAAATTACATGCGACAACGGAAGACAATTCATCGGCAACAAGTTCTTCGAAGATTACAAAATCAAAAAGATTTTATCGACCACTTATCACCCTAGTGCGAATGGTCAAGCGGAGTCGACAAACTAGATCATACTGCAGAACCTAAGGAAAAGATTTACCGATTGAAAATGAAGGTGGAAGGAAATTCTACCCGAGGTCTTGTGGGCATATCGAACAACCTCGATGTCAAGTACCGGTGAAACATCATTTTCTCTAGTCTACATGGCAGAGGCATTGATTCCAGTAGAAGTAGGGGAACCGAGATTGAGGTTCCAATATGCTACAGAAGCTTCAAATGACAAGGCCATGGCCAAATATTTATATGTACCAGATGAACGGTGAGAAGCCGCCCTGGTCCGGTTATCAGCTCAAAAGCAGCTGATGGGATGATATTACAATCGAAGGGAAAACCTTCGACACTTCCAAGTCGGGGACATGGTCTTGAGAAAAGTCACAATGCATACCAAGAACCCAAATGACGGGAAATTAGGCCCGAATTGGGAAGGACAATACCAGCTTGAGTACGAAAGTGGCAGACAACTGCAAAACAATTGGAATGTGGCACACTTAAAGTGCTACTACTACTAAGCTATGAATATTCAATTTTATTTAAGGTTTTTTATCCTTCAAAACTAACATGTGCAGATACTCAATCGAAGTCAAGACCAAGAATCATAAAATTATGTCTGAAAGCACGTGTTGCACTCTTTTTTCCTTCGACTATTTTTTTTCCGAAGTGGATTTTACGGCACGGTTTTAACGAGCCAACATGAAGCGTGCTACTTTATTTTTGAAGCCTAGTCAAGGATCGGGGACTTGGAACTACCCACATCGGATCAATAGTACTCGAGCCCTCGAATTTCGGCCTCAAGTACTAGGGGACTATCATACCCCAGATCAAGATTCGAAGATCTTTGAAAATTTCGAAAACAATTTTATTCGACATTCAAAGCCAAGACTTGAATAATAGGATTTATTATAAGGGTCAAACGATCAAATGAATCGTGCCTAGATAGTTTATTCTTTCCACTACAACTATTAATACTACATTCAAAGAAATAAAGTGAGAAATTCACCCTCTTTACTTCATCGATTTACGCTTTCACTAGCAATGTTACTGTTATATCACTTAGAATAAATATTAGGTTCAAAACCTTCTAAGCCTGCGGTCCATCACTAACCGGGGGCATGAAACCCCAAAGGCAGTAAAAGTCTACGAGACTGTGCCCAATCATTTAAAGACCCCTACACCTATGGGTCACCCTGAACCGGGGACTGCCGTCTAATAAGACCAGGCAAATCAGGTTAAAAAATCCCGACGCCACCAAGCCTACAAGGCAGGGCCTAAATACAAAAGGCTATGGTCAAATTAAGATCCGAAGCTATTGGAGCCCCGACCCCAACGTATAAACGACTCAGAGACGTCTGAGTTCATAAATATAAAAAGTAAGGTCCTTACACATTTTAAGTCTACAAAGACTATGTCCGATTTGATTGAATCAATCGATTTTGAATTTTAGCCAAGGCAAAGGTCACCTTCGGCAAAGACTAACTGTGTCCGGATGAATCATTCGAATACCCGAAATTAAGACTTCATTTTGTTTATGTTAGATCCTTTGAAGTCAAAGCAACTAGGAGCTGTTATTTGACCCAGGTCTTATTCGGACTTTGGAAGTCGAACAATTTGAGTGATGATAAAATTTATGCTAAGTTAATGGCGATACGTTAGTCATACTGAATCTGAGACATAAGTTATATATTCTAAGTCCTAAGAAAAAATCAAATGCGGAAACATTAAAGGACACAATGTATCCAAAAGGTAATTCCATATATTTACCAAAACATATTTACAGACTCACGAGAAACGGCCCCAAAGTACAAAATCTACGAGTATAGAGAAACAAAAATAACATAAACTAAGGCATTCCCTGCCTAATCTTCATTATAGCCCAACTCGCTATCTGACCCCTCGGGCTGGTACTTCGCTTTGGCCTTGGCTTTGAACCTCTTGGCCTCTTCAATCTTGGCCGCTACGTCAACCCCTCCAGCTTGGATCTCCTCGAGATACTACCTCCGAGATAGCCACCTCACATACTCTATCTTTGTTATAATCCGGGCTTCGGCTACCTCGACATCAGCCTTATACCGGGCCAGCATATCCTGGGCACTCGAGATCTTGCTCGAAACCACTTCTAATTTGGACTTTAGCGTAGTATACTCTTGACAAAGACTATCGCGCTCTTCCATGGCCGAGGCGAGTTGTGCCCGGAGCTCCTCATCCAGCCGAGACCATTGTTTGGCCTTGTCTTTCATCACTCGGAGCTCTACCTTGGTCGATGTCAAGTCCTCTTTGGTTGCATCCACTACAATGCTAGGTGATCTATTTTGCCTCTCAGCTCATCGGCTGTAGCCTTGACTCCATTCATCTAGGTCCTGAGTTGGTCGATCAGAGTTATCTTTTCTTTGACCTGGGAGGTTGTGGCATTATCATTGATGTTTAGCCTCTCATTCACAATCTCGAGCACTCTTACCTTCTCAACTAGAAAGGCATAGTCCTGTTTTTCGTTCGAGGCTTCTTTTTAGGCCTTCTCCTGTTCAGCCTGAAGGGCGGAGAGGTCGGTCGTGTCCCTAAGGACTTCATCATTTTGCTCACAGAGAGCTTTGTACATCTATATTTGCTGGACTTGTTCCATGAGCTCGAATTCAAGATGACTCACCAAGATCTTGGATCGGTGGAAGCTCTCGTGGTGATGAACCGAGGCCTGAGATACGGAGAAAAAAGACCGTTAAAGATAGTTAGAGAAATGAGAACTTGATAAAATAAAAAGGAAAGAAGACATACTCGATTCAGTGCCTGTTGAGCCTCAGTGAAAAGGCTTGGCCCTCCTACCTCGTTCATCTTTATTTGGTCCTCCTCGGTTACTAGGGAAAGGAGATAGCTGGCCACTACGACTGGCTCGGACAACATGCTAGTGTCCACCGGCACTGAGAACATGACCGTCTTCATTCCCTTGGGGTCTACACTCGGGGCAGGAAACTGCTTCTCAAACTTTGAGATCGGAATCAACCCACCTAATTTCGGTTTCGCAACCTTTTTCGGGATCTCTAGGTGGTCAAATCCAGGATAGTCTTCCAACATACCGACGTCCGCACCCTCAAAAAATGAGTTAAGGGCATCATCCACAGCCTGGGACATTTTGGTCGGCTTCTCATCAGTGGCCCGACCCTCATTTAAAGTGGCCTATATTCGGGGCGGTGACTCATGGATATGGATAATAGTGTCGCCTTCAAAAATAACCTTTCTCGGGGCCGGAGAGGATTCTTCCAAAGCAGCAGCTGCATGTTCTTCTTCGGGCCCCCGAGTTAATGAGGATTCGACTTTATGAGAACCCTCCTCAGGGGCCACCAACTCTTGATCAGTGTCGTTCGAGCTTTCATCTCTTGGTTGGTATTTTCCATATCTTCGTCATCCTCGGTAAAATCCTTGAGCCGACGAAGAGCTTCGGAGCCCGGGCATCCCAAGTCTTTTTATTGGTGCTCTTCCTGACCCTGAGCACGATCCTTCTTCTTTTCTTGACCTCGGCAAGAGCGTCCAATGAGTCGGGGATCTATTTTTCTTCTTCATTTTATCCTTATTCTCTGCAGCAACTTCAGAAACAGGCTGTAGAGAGGTAGAGTGCTTGGAAGACTCGACAATTTCCCGAAGCTTAGTGGTCTTTGGCAAGCCCATGAAAGACTAAATGGAGGTTGTGTTAATGCCAAAATAAAGGGCGACAAGGAAAAGATCTACCAGTAAAAAACACTCACCATGGGAACGAGCCTCCTACTTGAATTTGGAGAGCTTACGCCACTCACGCTCGGAGTAGGCGAGTTGCTTGCATATACCCTCGATCCACTCCCTCCAATGCGGGACCGCATTGGGGACTCGGAGGGGAAGCTTCACATCGGATGAGATATGTCATGAGTAGGAAAAGTAAATACAAGGAAAAACCTTGACGGCTTAAAAGGAAGTAAACTTACGATTCGAGTTGCACTTCCCAAGGAACGACATGAATTCGGGAGGAATGAGGTCCTCAGTCTTTATCCGAACGAACCTCCCTTACCAACCTCGGTCCCTATCTTCATCTATGCAGGAGAAGGGAGCTTCCTTTGCCCCTCGTGCAAGTTTCATTAACCCATCTCGAAAGATCCGGGGGTTGTACACTCAAAGCAAGTGATCAACCGTGAACCGTGGCTCCTTCATATTGTTTGCAAAGTAGCGAAGGAGCATCACGATTCTCCAAAAGGATGGGTGAATTTGTCCAAGGAAAATGTTATATATCTTACAAAACTGGACAACAACTATGTTAATATGCCCAAACGTGAAAGGATATGTGTAAACACTTAAATACCCTTTCACGTGTGTTGTGATGTGGTCACGCCCAACTTTACCTTGTAAAAAAGACTTAGCGGTCGTTGCAAATATATTCCGGTTAATAAGTCCGGAGTCGAATCCCATGGAGAATTAACCTATTAAACACATGTACTAGACTCGCACAAATTCACGCAATCAATCTTCGGAAATATTTAAGTAACAAATTTGATGTTTACTAACTAAATATCACGTAATGAAAATGCAATAATTAATAACTAACTACGAACGGGTTGTAGACAAGAATTGGAATGATCTAAGGTTATGATTTCCCCTATTGTCGGAATTTTTTCTGCTATGTTTTCTATAAATTTGCCTAAGTCTTCTCTACCGATTATGAACGGTCTGAGTGTTATACTTCTCTCCCGAGTAACTACCATAATTTACTAGACATATTCTCCCGAATTACGCTAGCTGGCATTAAGTACGGCTTACTCGGATCGCACCAAGGTTTCGTTATCCCTAATCCCACCTTTAAACCCTCCGTATTGATCCCTCATATACGTTAGGAGTGATATCGTTCAACAATAACCTAAATATGCATCCTCTCCCGAGTAATACACACTAAATAGGAACAGTCAATTGAGGGCCCTTCAATCAACAACAATACTAATATAGTTGAACAAATAGAGAAAATACTATGGCAAATCTATATTAACGTAACAGAAAAATCATCCTCTAATAGGTTCCATCAAAACCCTAGATTAGGAGTTTAGCTACTGATACTCATAGTAGAAATATCCCAGATGTTTTGCATAATTCAATTACAAAGTAAAGATGAAAGGATGTAGAAATCAATGATTCTAACTCCCAACGATTGTTTCACGAGCTATCCTTGTCTCCGGTTGCAAAACTGCTTCAAAAGTGGCACTTTATGTCTATTTATATGTGTAGGAAAAGACCTAAATGACATAGTCCAAGTCCTAGTCAAACCAGGAGACGAAATAAGCCTTCAAAGTTCAGAGTGTGCACGCCTCAGACCTCGCCTCGCAAGGCTTCACGCGAGCAGGACCTCGCCCCAGACCTGGCGTCGCAAGCCTTAACGCGAGGTGGACCTCACCTCCTGTCTCACCTAGCCTGCTCCCACGCGAAGCTTGCTTTGCCAGCTTTCTCATTTTTCCGCTGCTCACTTCTTTCTTTCTTCTTTTCAACTGTTTTCGAGCACGCTTTAGACTTTAATTATTCCTTTTGCTCTACTTTCATCTCCAATTCACCTACACAGAAAATAGACTCCATTACGCGCAAATAAAGTGTAGTTTATCATTAAAGCATACAAAATGCAAGGCAAATAATGTACTAAAATACGAAATTATAGCCACACATCAATACCCCACACTTAAACATTGCTCGTCCTCGAGCAATCAAACTATACTTATAGACACAACCTTTTTAAGCAATTCCCTTAACTCATCACACCAAGAATCTTTAAAATAGTCTAAGCACAAAGGTGTAACATCCTCACCTCAAGATTTGACTCATAAATACCATGCCTTATTCACAATTCACTTACTTACTCTAACATGGAGGTCAATGACATTTCCTTTCCTTTATGAATCACGTGCCCTCACCCAACAAAGAGCTTAGTTCCACATACAATGGATTTTAAGAACGTAGGAACTCAATATAGAAAATATTCACTCACTCTCAGAAATAACATTCATATGCCACAAATGATGCACCATAGGCTTGCCCGTAGTGTAATACTCTACTAATCGAGCTCATCCAGTCTAGGATCATGTAGGACTTCAATTGGTTGTACTGTAGGCTACGGGTCGGGTAGGATACATTTGGATATGACTGACTACACCACCCTTAAGTACTTTAATACTACAGCCCATACTTATGTTAAACCATAATTCCACCTTCACTTCAATTTATATTACCCCATACTTCTTTAAGCACAAGTATATCACTAGCCACCACCATCAAGAATTATTTTTCATACAATACAACTATTTGTTTTTTCTTTCAATCCAAGTGGCTTTTATTGACATATTTTCTTTCTTTCTTTCAAACGGTGCACCTTCCTCCTTATTTCATTTGTTCCACTCAAAAGCCAAACCACCACTCCACACTTTAACTTTTACATAATTCATCACAATTCAAGTGCTCATGAGAGGTGACCAGGTTTAAAACTATTTGGCGATTCAAACAAAGGGGTATGGCTTGTAAAGAGGTTACCAAATAAACAGGATTATAGGCTCAAAGGGGTTAACTACGTTATATGACATTCAAGCGGGTAAACTCTATATATCTGACTCAACAAAGAAATGCCTATATCACTTCCCAGACTGAACAAGACTACCATTTCGCTTTGCACACACACAGGGCAAGTTCTAGACATCAAATGCAATGCACTGAATACATACATACCTCACACATACATAGCACATAACTCACTCAGGATTGGTTTTATCACGACACTCCAGTCAAAGAAGTCAAGCAAATTTAAGAATCTACGATTTAAGGTACTTATACTAAAGTCAAAAACTGAGCCTAAGCGTCATAACCAGAGTACTAACTATTCTCAAGGCATAACAAAGTTAAGAGATATGAAACTCCTCCCCCCCCCTTCTTCTTGTTGCAAGTACTGAGTTAGCATGCTTGCAAAGGGCATTCGGTACATTTTCTTGCTAGTTCGTACTTGGGTCATCAGATAACGGATCAAGTAGACCACATTCACCCTTTGTCCCGTCATTAAGAAATACAACACACAAGTCATCTCACGGCTAATGAGAGTGTCATGGCTGCATGGTAGGAGCCGTGAATTGATCAACTTCAACCATACTTGCGCTTCTGCCTTCATATTCTTCTTTGGGAACTTCCTATGGCAGTTGGTTTTCTTATCCCGTACCTAAGCCACCACATAGTTGACACCACAAAGAGTGTGTCTCAGCTCTCGATAAGTAGGACGGACTATGAAGTGGTTCAAGGGTTCCCCGGGAACATTCGGAGCACATAAGAAATTGCATATTTCCGAGGCTGAAAAATCTATCAACCTTTCACTAATCGGCACCAGCTGTTCAGGATCCTCTGGATCAAACCCAGTATAAAATTCCCTCACAAGATTGATGTTGATCTCTCCAGAGTTTGGGAACACATAGCTCAACCCCAACTCATTGATGCCTCTCCAAATAGCATGGTGCTTGGCTTTCAAGCGACACTCATTAATATCAGCTTCCGGATGCATATGTTTTGGCCTACAACGCTTGTACCAATCCTTAACATGTGGGGGTATGCTTTTGAGTCCAAATTCTCATTGGCCCTAAGGTTGTGGACTGGTGGCTGGAATAGCTGCAACTGCTCTCAGTCATTCACCTTGACTGGAAACAGTTTCCCCCTTCCCCTTTCTCTTCTTCTGGGGAGGTGCAGAAGTAGCTTTAGCCTTAGACGGAGCAGTGGATGTGGCTTTGCCTTTACCATTGTCTTTTCTTGGAGGCATATTTGTACCTACACAAGTAAGCATAAATCAGTTTAAGTGGTATTGCAACATCTCAAAACATGGTCTTACCAACCACACTTAGAGTTTAACACATGATTATCAACAGTTTCCGAGGTTACTCAAACATCACCTCATCGTTTCTTAGCATGAGAATCCTGCAATGACACATGGGTTCTTCTTCCACATTTGAAGCATTGGGCTACCAGTGAGCCACCCTATACTTAATATTGTAAAGTGGTGCACAACTACATAGCACTAGTCTTATAATCCGGGAGACTTGGGCTCCAATGGGGACAAAGAATGACTTTGAGGCATTATAACAAACACTAAGCATATACTAGTGCCATGAGAGTGCTTGTAGGGGTGAGGGATTGCCTCACCCTTCCAAATCGGCTTGGGAGTTCCGTACTACCACTTGTGCACACAATAGCAACACCATTCCTATGGGGTTCATGGGATTGGGACACACAAACACATGGTTACAATGAATAACAACCCCAAATATTTGTGTCCAATGTCATGCATTCAACCAACTCGAAATTGCCAAAGAATGGAGATAGAAACCATACCGTAGATGTTTAAGAGAAGGAATTTGCCTTTGAATTGTTGTTGCAAGTGAAAGAAATAGCAGTGTGTTTTATTTTAGGCGTGGGTGTTTTAAGTTGGGTTTTTAAGAGGGGGAATTAAAGGAAAACAAAACAAAAAGAAAATAAAAGCAAAAAACTAACCTGGCAGCGCGATCTCTCAGGCGAGCGACATACCTGGCGAGGCAAGCTCAGAGGAAGGCGACGAGAGGGATTCTACGAGATGTGTCTCGCTATAACCCATGCGAGGCGAGCTCCTTAGCGAGCTCAATACTTGGCGTTGTATGGCTTAATGCCTGCCCAGCTCGCTGGAGACCAGGAAGCGCAAGATACTGCGTACGACTTGCCGAAATCACCTGTAAACATGTTAGTTCCTAAAAACGAAAAGAAAAATTCTAACTACACTAAAAATCAACTACGAATTGGGTTGCCTCCCAACTAGCGCCTTGGTTAACATCACGGAATGACGAATACAACATTACAATGGGTTACCTCCCATGAAGCGCCTGATTTAACATCGCGGCACGACGTTGGTAATTGCACTTAAAGCTTGCTCAACATTGGTGGCTCGAGCAAATGAGTCACTGACACTACTTTCATGTCATCCATGCCCAAATAATGTTTAAACATGTGCCCATTGACTCTGAATGTGCGAGAGTCATTTTCTGCAGCAATCTCTACGGCTCCGGTGGGGTGAATCTCTACCGCACGAAATGGTCCGGCCATCTTGACTTCAATTTGCCCGGAAACAATCTCAATCTCGAATTGAATAATAATACCCTGACTACCGGCTAAACATTTCGCTCAAGAATATTTTTGTCGTGCACCAGTTTCATTCTTTCCTTGTATAACCTTGTACTTGCAAAAGCATGGTACCGAAACTCGTCAAGTTCATGCAACTCTGTGACTCTACTAGTTCCAGCGGCTTCCACGTCCAGATTTAATTGTCGCAATGCCCAGGAGGCTTTATGATGTAACTCCACCAGCAAGTGACATGCCTTTCCAAATACCAATTTATACGATGACATTCTAATCAGAGTTTTGAATGCAGTGCGGTAAGCCCATAACGCATCATTCAATTTTCTTGCCCAATCAGTCCGAGTAGCATTTACAGTTTTGGTCAAAACACTCTTGATTTCTCTGTTTGACACCTCGACTTGCTCACTCATTTGTGGGTGATACAGAGTGGCAACTTTGTGGTGAACGACATATTTCTTCAACAACCTTTTAAAGGCTCGGTTGTAGAAGTGGGTACCCCCATCACTGATGATAGATTTTGGAGTGCCAAATCGGGTGAAGATGTTCTTTCTCAGGAATCCAATAAATGCCTTCGCATCATTTGTAGGAAGTGCTACATCTTCTACCCATTTCGAGACATAGTCCACTGCTACAAGTATGTACTTGTTATTGTATGAGCTAACAAATAGTCCCATAAAGTCAATTCCCCACACATCAAACACCTCTACCTCTAGGATCGGGTTCATGGGCATCTCATGTCGATGGAAAATATTCCCCGTCCGTTGGCACTCATCATAATGTTTCACCCTGAAGTGTGCATCTTTAAACATCGTCGGCCAATAAAAACCTGACTCCAACACTTTAGCCGTTGTCCTTACGCCCCAAAAATGTCCTCCATACAGTGAAGCATGACTTGCCTGCAAAACAGAAGATTGATCTATCTCGGGAATGCATCTCCGGATCATGTTATCAAGACAAATCCTAAACAGATATGGTTCATCCCAGAAATACATACGAAAATCACGAAAAGACTTTTTCTTTTGCACAGAAGACAAGTCATAAGGAACAATACTGCTTGCCAGGTAATTTGCAATATCTGCATACCATGGTGTAGCATTGAGGCTCGTCGCTAAGCGTTTTTCATCTGGGAAAGTCTCCACAATCTCTTCCAACTCAACCTTCTTCTCGGTTCCTTCCATCCTAGACAAGTGATCAACCACTTGGTTCTCCGTTCCCTATCAGTCACGTATTTCCAAGTCAAATTATTGCAGTAGTAGCACCCATCAAATCAGGTGCAACTTTGACTCCTTTTTCTCAATTAGGTACCTAAGAGCAGCATGGTCAGTATAAACAATTATCTTCGAGCCTATTAGGTATGACCTGAATTTGTCAAATGCAAACACCACTGGTATCATCTCCGTCTCGGTCAATGTGTAATTTAGTGGGCACCACTAAAAGTTCTACTTGTGTATTATACTGGATGCATGACTTTATCTTTTCGCTGCCCAAGAACTGCTCCCACAGCATAGTCGCTCGCATCACACATCAGCTCAAATGGTTGCCCCCAGTGGGGTGCAACTATGATAGGTGTTGTCACTAGCCTCTTCTTCAATTCCTCAAAAGCTACCCTACAGTCATCAGAAAACACAAAAGGGTGATCGTTTTCAAGCAATTGACACAAGGGGTTAGCAATTTTGGAGAAGTCTTTTATAAACCGTCTATAGAAACCGGTGTGGCTAGGGAAACTTGTTATTGCTTTGACGGAAGTGGGTGGTGGAAGATTTTCTATCACATCAACCTTTGCATGTTCTACCTCAATGCCCTTACTCAACACTAGGTGCCCCAAGACTATACCTTTCTTTTTCCATGAAATGGCACTTTTCCTAGTTAAGCACCAGATTAGTCTCCACACATCTTTTCAGTACTCTTTTTCAAATTCTTTAGGCAATCATCGAATGAGTCTCCCACCACTGAGAAATCATACATAAAGGCCTCCATTATGTCCTCTACCATATATGTGAATATGGCCATCATGCACTTTTGAAATGTGGCGGGTGCATTGCATAAGCCGAACGATATTCTCCGGAAAGCAAAGAGGCCATATGGACCGGTGAATGACGTTTTCTCTTTATATTCCGGAGCAATGGAGATCTGATTGTACCCCGAGTATCCATCCAGAAAGCAAATGTGGGACCTCCCAGCCAGTCTATCTAGCATTTGATCAATGAACGGCAAGGGAAAATGATCTTTCCGGGTGGCCTTGTTCAATCTTCTGTAGTCCATATAAATTTGCCACCCCGTGATTGTTCTTGTTGATATCAACTCATTGTTATCATTTTGCACTATAGTCATCCCACTTTTCTTTGGCACACATTGGACTGGGCTGATCCAGTTGCTATCGGAGATATGGAAAATGATCCCCGCATCTAACTACTTTATCACCACCTTTTTCACAACTTCCTTCATGTTGGGGTTCAACCTTCTTTGATGTTCTCTGGAAGATTTGTGGCCATCTTCCAGTAGAATCTTATTACAAAAGGCCGGGCTAATACCCTTAATGTCTGCAATAGTCCAATCAATTGCAGTTTGCACTCAATCAATACCTGCTAAAGATGTTCTTTCTGCACATCTAACAAGCCAGATGAGATAATAACATGTAAAGTTGAGTTAGGTCCCAAGAAAGCATACCTGAGATGAGGTGGTAGTGGCTTCATTTCCAACTTTGATGGCTCTTCTATCGATGGCTTAGCTGGAGGAGTTTTCCATTCTTCTAAGTGCAAAGGCTCAAATTCGAGCTCTCTTTTCCAAAACCCTTGGCCTTCAACAGGCAGTACCCACTCCGCCAAGTCCTCTCCATTTGCTTCATCTAAGTTCATGAGGCAGGCTGCTAGAGGGTCTTTAGCATTCAAGGTCTCATCTTCCTCCATCAAAATTACATCCACAACTTCTATTAGAGAGCAGTTAGCAAATTCACTTGGTCGCCGCATAGAGTTTTGCACATTGAATGTTATATCTTCATTATTTAGTCTCATTTTTAGCTCTCCCAGTGGCCAAGAATGGTCTTCCCAAAATTATGGGAATCTCCTCGTAACCCGGGAGTCCAGAATGACAAAATTTGCTGGGAACACAAACTTCCCAACCTATACTAATACATCATCAAGGATACCTGATGGCATTTTCACTGTCCGGTCGGCTAGCTGTAGTAACATAGATGTGGGTCTTACTCTTCCAATGCCTAACCTTTTGTAGATAGCCAAGGGCATCAAGTTTATGCTTTCCCCCAAATCAGACAATGCTTTAGCAAAAGCACAGCTGCCTATCGTGCATGGGATTGTGAAACTCCCTGGGTCTGATAACTTCTCAGCTATGGGTCTTGTCAGAACTGCACTACAAGTTTGGGTCAATGTAATAGTGGACAGTTCTTGGAAGTTGAATTTGCGAGACATTAAATCCTTCATCATTTTGGCATACCCAGGCATCTCCCGCAAAGCGTCAGTTAGTGGAATGTTCACCTAGATTTGTTTTGATATCTCCATGAATTTATTATACTGCTCATCCTTATGATATTTGGCCAATCTCTATGGGAATGGTGCTGGAGGTCGCTTTCGTCTTGTTATTTGAGTTTTGTAGTGCTCAGGCAGTAATTCTACTGTCGTTTCTTGTGCTACCTCAGTCTCCTTCGCAACCTCTTTTTCTTTGTTTGTGCTCTCTTGTGCATCTTGTACTGTCACCTAAGTTAACCCTGTTGTATCATCTATCTCAATGGGTACTGGCACAAGTGTTTCCGTAGGTCGGCTTCCGCGAGCAATTTCTTGCTCCAGTTCTAGGTCTCTACTATTTCTTAGAGTCACTGCCATAAGTTGTTTCGGGCCCTGCTCTTTTGGATTGACTTGTGTGTCTACAGGTAACGTCCCTTGGGGACGATTATTTAGAGCCATCGAAATCTGTCCTAATTGAATCTCAATGCCCTTTATCGATGATTCATGTGAGTTCACTCTCTCTTGCATTTTTGCATTGGACCCAATCAGTTTTTGCAGCATTCCTTTAAGTTCGGCAAACCCATCATCTTGTCTCACTATCTGTTGTTGTTGAGGCTGTTGATAAGCTAGCTGCTGATTTTACTGGTTATAACCCTGTTGCCTTTGGTAAGGCACAACTTGACCCTGTGGTCGCATAGCTCCAGGATTGTTGTTGTTATTGTACTGCTATTGTGCTGGCCTATATTGTTGATTCTGCTGCCCCCAATGCTGACCACCTTACCTCTGTCCCCCATAGTTGGCCACATAATTCATATCTTCCTGATAGTGCTGGTTGTCACCTTCTGCACTCTACTAGCATACATATGGTTGGTTAATGCATGGTGTACATAAGCCCCCATTAGTTGCGTCAACTATGTGTACATGCTGCTTCTGGTCTGATGCATCGATCTTTTTGGTGATGATACTCATTTGCGTCATTAAAGTGGCCACATTTTTAGCTATGGAGTTGTTTGGGTCCAAAACCACTGAATGAACTACAGGAGTGATCGTAGAGTCTCTTGTCATCCATCTTGAGTTTTGGGCCATTTTGTCAAGTAGGATCTTGCATTCTCTGAATGTTTTGCTCATAAATGCTCCACATGTTGAAGCATCAACATTGGCCTTTAAGTCGTCTGCAGTCCCATGTAAAACCTCTGCCCCAACATCTGATCTGGAATGCCATGATGTGAACATTTAACCAGCAT
The DNA here is from genome assembly GCA_000715115.1 of Nicotiana otophora. Classification (NCBI taxonomy): domain Eukaryota; kingdom Viridiplantae; phylum Streptophyta; class Magnoliopsida; order Solanales; family Solanaceae; genus Nicotiana; species Nicotiana otophora. The sequence continues at coordinate 36,938 of AWOL01S0149968.1, forward strand.
ACCCTTGAACCTCTCCCATGTTTCTTGTAGTATTTCTGTTGGTCTCTACCTGAAGCTCAATATATAATCAATTTGTTTGGTAGTCTTATTGCGTGGGTAGAACTTGTTCAAATATTGCTTGACTAATTCCTTCCAAGTAGTGATGGAGTTTATGGGAAGTGAATTAAGCCAAGTCTGAGCTTCTCCTGTCACCGAAAATGTAAACAATAACAACTTTATTGCTTCCGGTGTCACATTAGGTTGCCTTTGCGTGACACATATCGACAGAAAATTCTTCAGATGCTGCTGAGGATCTTCGATGTATGACCCTGAGAACAGTCCCTTGTTTTGCAACTAATGTAGCATGTTGTTTGTGATTTGAAATGATTCCGCTTATATCTGAGGGACTGCAATTGCGGTTGCCAGCTTTTTGGCGGTGGGTTGTGGCTAGTCATACAATGCTACTTCTGGCACAAGAGGCACCACACCCTGATTGTTCGGGTCATTCTTATTGTTTCTGTTGTTTAGATTTTCTACTCTGTCATCCATGTCTGGTTCGATTTGTTCGGTTGAGTTCTGTTGCTATTTGCCCATCTTGTTTGCACGATTCAGCGCCTTGAAAACTTTCTCATGATCTGATAATGCTTCGAACAATTCACCAGTTCTTAAGGAGTTTCTAGGCATGCACCTGTAGCACCCAAGACTACAAACGTTAGAATTTCAATATATTTGGTTTATAATGAAGAAAATTGACTACACTAAGAATTATAGCAATTCTTTTAGTTGTAATTAATAACACCGTTAATTCACCGGCAACGGCGCTAAAATTTGATCAAGCCCAACTATGCCTTGTAAAAAGGACTTAGCAGTCATTGCAAATATATTACGGTTAATAAGTTCGGAGTCTAATTCCACAGGGAATTAACATATTAAACACAGCTACTAGACTCGCATAAATTCACGCAATCAATCTTCAGAAATATTAAGTAACAAATTTGATATTTACTAACTAAATATCACGTAATGAAAATGCAATAAATAATTACTAACTACGAACGGGTTGTAGACAAGAATTGGAATGATCTAAGGTTATGATTTTCCCTATTGTCGGAATCCTTTCCGCTACGTTTTCTATAGATTTGCCTAAGTTTTCTCTACCGATCATGAATGCTCTGAGTGTTGTAATTCTCTCCCAAGTAACTACCATAATTTACTAGACATATTCTCCCGAATTACGCTAGTGGAATTAAGTACGACTCACTCGGATCGCACCAAGGTTTCGTTACCCGTAATCCTACCTTTAAACCCTCTGTATTGATCCCTCATATACGTTAGGAGTGATATCGTTCAACAATAACCTAAATATGCATCCTCTCCCGAGTAAGACACACTAAATAGGCACAGTCGATTGAGGGCCCTTCAATCAACAACAATAACAATAGAGTTGAACAAATAGAGAAAATACTACGACAAATCTATATTAACGTAACAGGAAAATTATCCTCCAATAGGTTCCATCAAAACCCTAGATTAGGAGTTTAGCTGCTGATACTCCTAGTAATAATATCCCAGATGTTTTGCATAATTCAATTACAAAGTAAAGATGAAAGGATGTAGAAATCAATGATTCTAACTCCCAACGGTTGTTTCACAAGCTATCTTTGCCTCCGATTGCAAAACTGCTTCAAAAGTGGAATTTTATGTCTATTTATATGTGTAGAAAAAGACCTAAACGACATAGGCCAAGACCTAGTCAATCCAGGAGACGAAATAAGCCTTCAAAGTTCGGAATGTGCGTGCCTCAGACCTCGCACGAGTAGGACCTCGCCCCAAACCTGGCATCGCTAGCCTTAACGCGAGGTGGACCTCCCCTCCTGCCTCGCCTAGCCTGCTCCCACGTGAGATATTAAGCTTTCTTTGCAAGCTTTCTTATTTAGCTGCTGCTCACTTCTTTCTTTCTTATTTTCAACTATTTTCGAGCACGCTTTAGACTTGAATTATTCCTTTTGCTTTACTTTCATCTCCAATTCACCTACACATAAAATAGACTCCATTACGCGTAAATAAAGTGTAGTTTATCATTAAAGCATAAAAAATACAAGGCAAATAATGTACTAAAATATGAAATTATAGCCATATATCATGATGTCCTCGTCAGGACTAGGAACGACTACGTCTTTGTCTTCCATTTGCAGTCCTCTCGGACAGTCTTGTGTGTCTCCTTAGTAATGTAGCAGACATACCTCCATGCCTCCTCACCCCGATCTCCTTGTGCGAAGGCTTTCTCGACTTTGAAGTCGTTATCTACAGAGTAGCTGCCGGGGATAAAATGTGTAAGAGGAGGTGTCGAGGCTACCACCGGAGGCACTGCCACGGTGTCGGTGGCCGAAGAAGAAGTCATCGGTGCAGTGTTTTGAGGTAATCATTTTGAGGTCTTCGCCATCTCTATCTGAGAATATGAAGATCTGGGGAGTTGATATGCAGATTTGAAGATAAGGTATGAATATTCGAATGTGAGCTATGAAGATATATAGGTATGAAGAATAAGTTGTGAAGGTTTTAGGAGATGGGTACGAAGGATAAGCAAAACGGATGAAGATATGAAAAGCTCGAAGGTAACTTAAGAAAATTTAAAGTCAGAAAGTAAAAAAGTGAAAGTAAGGAACCGAAGATTTTATAGGGAAAGAGTAATGATAGCGAGACGTTTCGAATTCGGTAACCGTCAAGGGTGTTCAACTGACGATTGACACACGTCCAAAGTTAGAGAGACGTGACTGATAGGACGTTTCAGGTTGTTAGCTTACGCATGACTTACGAGGGAAGGAACCGGGGTGAATTGGTCACTTCTCATCGCTCCTATAATCTACTCTCCGAAAAGTGAGGGGATTATCTGTATGCGGGTAAAATCGAGGATAGAGTTATTCTTGATTTCCTGTTATGAATGAGGAACGAAGTTACTTGTTGCTGGCTCGGGTGAGCCCGAAGATATCCACCGATCAGAACCAAGAATGGGAGAATGATATAACGGGTCTCGAGCACGACCGAACCCGGAGGGAATCAAGCTCCACTGGGATGAAGAATAGAGGGTAAAGGAAAGGCGGTTGAAGGAGACAAACGAGGAGCCGAAATATCCGCCATTAGTCGGATATTGCAGCGTAGATCACGCTCGGTATTGGCTGCAGATCTTATTTTCATGGGAAAGAAGGAAGGAAAAGATTTTTACTTCAGACTTATATTAGGGTTAAATCTCTTCTACTGTATAAAGAGGAAGACCCCTTCTTTTTTCGGACTTACTTTTTCACGCATAACAAGGCAATAAAATTTACTTTAGCTCTCAGTAATAGCTTTAAGCGTTCTTTAGTTATTTATTCGTTTATTTGGATATGAGCTATCTCGAGGGCTCAATCGAGACCGATCACTGGCTTTAAGTTAAACGCAAGGCTTAACTACTGCATCACTTTGTTTTGATTATTCCATCTTATTTCAATTCAACGATTTACTGTTCTTTGATCATATGTGTTAAATTAATTAATCACATATCTTTTAAACCGCATACAAATTTAATTGTTATCCATTTTAAGGGTAAACACATGAAACCCCTTTTCGAGATCAACCGTCAACGGTCTGATCGAGCTGCTCTCTGGGTGGTGTTGTAAGTTGTGACTACTAGAATGGCTCTGCATGACCGCTGTACATTCGCCTGGCCATTGTACTTTTTTGGGCCAAAATTCTACTATGATAAAAGCAATTTGCGATTCATTAAACAGCAACCTTTGAGGGGGAAAAGCTCTGAAATTAGGCGGCCACCCACCAGAAACATGTTTCTTCTTTCTTGCCAGAAAAGATTGGTCCAACAAATACCTAAAGCTTTCCGCTGATGGAAATGGAATATGAGCAAGTTCTTGATACATTCATTAGCTTCTAGAATATCAAATAATCTGGGTTTTGTTTCTAAGTATCTTTTATGAGGTACTGAATTGCAAGCCAGGAATGGCAAATATCTGTAGATTGATTTCTCACTTCTTTGGTCTACTTTAGTTGCAAAGCCTAAAATTTTTGCATGATGGACGTGTCAGGGATAGACAAGTTCCGTCACATAATACTCAATTAATTATTTGCTCTACTTACTGTGAGCTTTCTGGTTGTGCCTATTTCCATGAATATTCACCTAAAGATTACTGATTTCCGATAAGGGATTAAAAAAGAAAAAGTTAAAAATTAACAGAAAATGTGGCTATAGGGAATTGAACTATTGACCTTACAAAGGTTTTGAACACTTAACACAACTAAGCTATTATTTTCTATCATGTCAAGAAGATTCAAAATATAATATATAAAGGTACAGAATAAATTTGACTTTATATATGCAGTGTAATTTTCAGATGAAGGGGATGAATCCCCTTCCGCCCCTAAATCCACCCCTTCATTTAATAACAAGGTTTGTCATTGCTATCTTCCACCTATTTCATATGGTCATAGATCCTTACATGTTTCAAGCTAATTCATTAGGACATTGCTTGACGCGAGAGCTACATGTTTTATGGCTGAAGAATCCCCCC
>AWOL01S0149968.1:42608-120293 GCA_000715115.1 Nicotiana otophora
CCCAACACACACCGCCAACCAATCAAGCCCCCCACGAAAAAGAAAATATGATATTGCTTTACACAAAATAAAAGCATCAATTAACTTTTTTCTATTATTTTCCGTTGGTTTACAGTCAGAAAATGATATAAACGGTAACTAAATAATTTCTTCTTGGAATGTATTTAGCTACCTGAATCATGTAATTTGAATTAAAGTCTCAGTTCTCCGTTACTGTATTATCTTCTTGGAATGTATTTAATTTATGCGATCGTGTATTACTAAGTAACTATAAATATATTATTAAAATTTTATAATATTTCCTGACCACTCTTCCAACCGAAGTAGTGGGAATTTTTCATGCAAAATTTCAAACAATCAAGTTTTCCACCGATTTTGTCGGTGGCTTCATCAGGGAGAAGTCAAAATATTGTTGACCAAATTAACAAACGCGTCTGTAATCAATTCTACAATCTATAATCTACAAAATCTAATGTAATCACACGAGTGAGGTTTGGAGATGGTGGGATGTACGCAGCCTTACCCCTACCCTAAAAAGACAGAGATGTTATTTTCGATAGACCCTCGCTAAAGAAAAAATGAGAAGGAACATCGGCTACAAGTAGTAACAACACAAGATATTAAGAAAATTGAGGCAATGAAATCAATCAAACAATAGGTAGTCATAGCAATATAAGAATAAACGAACACAAGATATTAAGAAAGCCGACGCAAAGATAGACTTCAAATAATGAGTAGTAATATCAATCTAAGAATAAAACACAATCACACTGACACTAATGTTACCGGATTAAGAAAGAAAAGGGAACACGCTCGACTATATACTAACTTTCTACACTAATCATCGACCTTCACACCCTCCTATCAAGGGTCATGTTCTCAGTAAGCTCCAGCTGCGCTATGTCCTACCTAATCACCTCTCCCTAATACTTCGTTGGCTTATCTTTATCCCTCATCATACCCACCAATGCCAGCCTCTCACACCTCCTAATTGGGACATCTATACTTCTCCTCTTAACATCTTCACGATCCGGATTCCCACTTTTGGGACCGTAAAGACGCCTAATATTTCACTTACTGAGCAAGCCAACATTAACTAGATTATTTAACCAATTTTACCAATTCAAAATAAAATATCAATAAAGATAAACCAAAATAGTCTGAAGTGAAATAAAATAAATACATATGACGATATCCAATCATCTCCAAAAATCTAGAGTCACGAAGACATGAGTAACTAGAGTACTACATATGTGGTCTGAAATAAAGTACAACTGTCTGAGACTCGGTACAGCAGTAAAATAGAGAAAGAAGGGGACTTCAGGGCTGTGGACGCCGTTCAGCTATACCTCAAGTCTCTAAATATGGCTGAATCCGAGGAGAACACCACTAGATGTCGCTGAGACCAATACCAGTATCTGCACAAAAAGTGCAAAAGTGTAGCATGAGTATAACCGACCCCGTGTTCTCCGTAAGGGTCGAGCCTAACCTCGACGAAGTAGTGACGAGGATATGACAAGACATATACGTAAACTCCTGTATATATATATATATATATATATATATATAGAGAGAGAGAGAGAGAGAGCAACAAAGTAATAAGTAGAACAATAAAATATTAACTAGAAGGGGACATGCGAAAAGGGGGAAATATCATAAGAACGGTAAGTACAAGATCACCAAATAACATCCTCTGAAATAAGAAACAAGGTAACCCAGTAAATCACCAACCCGGAAATCAAATAAGGCAATGAAGTAAAGATGGAACGACATCACCTTTCGTACTTTTACTCTCATCCTCACCATGTAATATCATAAATAAAATGGCACGACATCACCCTTCGTGTTTTTACTCTCAGGCACGACAACACTCTTCGTGCTTTTCACTCTTCCTCACCAAGCAACAATACAAATCTGAATAACAAATGCACGGCTGGAAGCAATTTCACATCAATTATGGGGCGAATAATTAAAAAATAATAATCTAACCTAAGCATGGAGAACATAGTCAATGATACAATATAATAAAAATGAACAATTTTCACCTGCATATTTTATCCCAATGACAATGCATATATACTCGTCACCTCACATATACGCCGTCCCCACGCATAATACACGTAGCAAATATGTCAATGTATCTTAATCCATCAAGTCAAGGTTAACCACATCACTTACCACGCTCCGCAATCAAATCAAGGCACAACCGCGGTTTTTCCTTTAGAAATAGTTAAAATAATTCAAAATAGTCTTTATAAACTACCAACGAGTGAAAAATATGCAATCTTTAGTGATATTGGAAAAAGTCAACAAACGTCAACCCCAGGCTCGCTTAGTCAAAAGCCGAGATTCTGACCAAAACCCAATTATCCATTCACCCCCGATCCCAATTAGGTTATTAGTTTTGAAATCCGACCTTAATTTAAGGTCTAAATCTCAATTTCTCAAAATCTCCAATTTCTACCTAAATCCCTAATTTCTACCATGAAAAAGCTTAAATTAAAGGTTAAAATCAACGGGTGTCTATGAAAATATAATGCAAAAAGTTAAAATCTACTAACCTTTAAAGCGGGGATGAAAAGTATCTACAACATCGCCTCTAAGCCGAGCTCTAACTTAAAAATGGTGAAAATGGTAAAAAAAATCCCGATTTTTGGAATGTTTTAATACTTGGGCATCAGGTCCTCTTCGCGTTTGCGAAGCACCTGACGCGTTCGAGAAGTACACTGGCCAAATGGCCAAGGCGATCGCGATCAACCCTACGGGTTCAGGAAGTCTTAGATCCCCCCTTGCCTTCGGGTTCGCAAGCCAAAGCCTGCGATCGCGTCGAGTCTCTGCCCAGCCTGCCCCCAGATCCCACAATCCATCGCGTTTGCGAGGAAACGACCGTGTTCGCGAAGGGAAACCCCCCTCTACTTCGCGTTTGTGACCAAGTCCCCGAATTCGTATAGAAGAAATTTCTCCCCAGCTCCATTTCCCCATCGCGATCGCGAAGCACAAAGTACCAGACACCAGAAAATAGCTGAAACCGACAACTTTCTAAGTCTAAAATGGTCCATAGCCTATCTGAAACTCATCCGAGACCCTCGCACTCCAAATCAAATATGCACACAAGTGTAATAATGTTATACGATCTCGCTCGCATGATCAAAACACCAAAATAACACCTAGACCTATGAATTGGACATCAAAAAGCGCAAACGTTTCAAAGAAACTCAAGAACCTCAAAAATCACAACCGAGCGTCCGAATCATATCAAACCAACTCCGATTTGCACCAAATTTTTTGACAAGTTTCAAATAGCAAAATGAACCTACACCAAGTCCCGAAACCAAAATCTAAACCCGATAACCACAAAGTCAACCTACGGTCAAACCTAGGAATTTTCCAAACTTTCAAATTTCTACCTTTCGGGAAATCAAGTCAAATCAAGTTAGGGACTTCAAAATTCGAGATCGTTTATGATACGGACACGCCGGGATCGTCAAAATTCGAGATCATTTACACCAAATGTTGATTGTAGTCAACTCAAGTTGTTTTGAAAGCCAAAAATCATATGTTTTTCAAATGTTCACATAACATTTTTCCGTAAAAAGACACAGACTGCACACGTAAATTGAGAAAAATTAAACAGAGTTAATAGAGGTCTCGAAATACAGAAATAAGAGCTAGTACTCAAAATGACCTATCGGATCGTCACATTCTCCACCTCTAAAAGAAAAGTTCGTCCTCGAACGAACATAGAAAAATACCTGGACTGGTGGAAATGTGTGGGTATCTACTCCACATATCGGACTCGGATTCCCACATCGCTGCCTCCATCAGCTAACCTCTCCATTATACTCTCATAGAAGGATACTCTAAGACCTCAACTTTCGGACCTGCCAGTCTAGAATAGCCACTAGGTCCTTCTCATAAGTCAAATCCTTGTTCAATTGGATTCAACTGAAATCTAATACATGGGACTAATCACCATGATACTTCCAGAGCATGGAAACATGGAACATTGGGTGGACGGACGATAAGCTGGGTGGCAATGCAAGTCTATAGGCCACCTCACCAACTCTCTCAAGGATCTCAAAGGGACCGATATACCTAGGTCTCAACTTACCCTTCTTCCAAACCTCATCATACCCTTCATGGGTGGAACCCACAGTAAACCCTCTCTCCCGCCATGAATGCTACATCACGAGCCATCCAATCAACATAACTCTTCTGTATAGACTGGTTGTACAAAGCCGATCCTGAATTAACTTGACTTTCTCCAAGGCACCCCGAACCAAATCAGTGCCCTACAACCTAGCCTCTACCGACTCAAACCAAACAACTGAAGAAAAACACTGCCTCCCATATAAGGCCTCATGATGAGCCATTTGAATACTCGATTGGTAGCTGTTGTTGTAGGCAAACTCCGCAAGCGGTAAGAACTGATCCCTGGAACCCCCAAAATCCATAACACAGGCACGTATCATGTCCTCCAAGATCTGAATGGTGCACGCGGACTGCCTGTTCATCTGGGGGTGAAATGTTATACTCAACCCACATACCTAACTCCTGCTAGACATCTCTCTAGAAATGCGATGTGAATTGTGTGCCTCGATCGGAGATAATAGACATCGGCATACTGTTAAGACGAACAATCTCCCGGATATAGATCTGAGCTAGCTGCTCTGAAGAATAGGTAGCCGCCACTAGAATGAATTGCGCCGACTTGGTTAATATATCCACAATGACCCATACTGTGTCAAATTTCTTCCAAGTCTATGGGAGCCCAACACCGAAATCCATGGTAATACGCTCCCACTTCCACTCGAGAATCTCAAGTCTCTGAAGCAAACCGCGAGGCCTATGATGCTCGTACTTCACCTGCTGGCATTTCAAACACTGAGCCACATACTCTATTATATTTTTCTTCATTCTTCTCCACCAATAATGATTACTTAAATCGTGATACATCTTGGCGGCACCCGGATGAATGAAATACCGTGAACTGTGGGCCTCCTCAAGAATCAACTTATGCAACCCATCCATATTGGGCACAAAAATCCGACCTCACATCTGCAACACCCCATTATATCCAATAGAAACCTCCTTGGCACCACCGTACTGCACTTTCTCCTTAAGAACAAGCAAATAGGGGTCTTCATATTGACGCTCTCTGATGCGCTCATACAAAGAAGACCGAGAAATAATGTAAGCAAGAACCCGGATGAACCTCTAATTCTAGAAGTCTCTCACTAACTTGAATATACCTATACTCTCAGCCTTTCTGCTCAAGGCATCAACCGCCATATTAGCCTTTCTGGGGTAGTACAAAATTGTAACGACCTAGCCGGTCATTTTGATTATTGTAGCCTTGTTCCTCCATTTATTGCTTATTTTATGTTCATTGGTGGTTATGTGACTTGCCGGGTAATTTGTTTGGTTTAGGTGATGTTTCGAAATGAATTATGACACTTAGTCCCAAGGTTGGAAACTTTATGTTGAAAGAGTTGACCGGATGTTGACTTATGAGTAAATGACTCTCTAATGGAGTTTTGATGGTTCCGATAGCTTTTATGGTATTTTTGGACTTTAGAGTATGTTCGGATATTAATTTGGAGGTCCGTAGGTCATTTTGGCTTGAATTGGCGAAAGTTAAAATGTTAAAGATTTGGAAAATTGAAAAGTTTAACTGAGAGTTGACTTTGCTGATACCGGGCTCAGATATTTGATTTCCAGAGTTAGAATAGTTCCGTTGTGCCATTTATGACTTGTGTGTAAAATTTGAGGTCAATCGAAGTTGGTTTGATAGGTTTCGACATCGATTATAGAAGTTGGAAATCCATTAGTTTCAATAGGCTTCAATTGGGGTCTGATTCGTTTTTTTGATATTGTTTGATATGCTTTGAGGCTTTGACTAAGTTTGTATCACGTTTTGGGATGTGTTGGTATGTTCGGATGGGGTCCTGGGGGCCTCGGATGAGAATCAGATTAATTTGGGATTAAGTTTGGGACTTAAGGAAATCTGTTATGCTTCAGTTCTGGTGCAACCGCACCTGCAAGGTTTTGGATGCATGTGTGGAGCCGCAAAAGCGGTCTTGGGGTCACAGGTACGGTCCTGAGTGAGTTGGACAGTGGTCGCAGGAGCTCTACAGTTGCGGATTTTGGTCGGGGGCTCAAGGATCGCAGAAGCGGAAGTCTTCCGCTGGTGCACTCCCGTAAGTATAGGGATTGGATCGTAGAAGAGGACCCGCATAAGCGGGAATTGGGCCGCAGAAGCGGCTAGTTGGGAGTTTAATGAAACTCCGCAGAAGCGAGCTTGCTTCCGCAAGTGCTACTTGTGAGTTCGCAGAAGCGAAAATGCTGTACAGAATAATATGTGCAAGGGTTTGGAGATTTCTCTCATTTTTGGACTTTGCAAGCTCGGCTAGTAGCGAGTTTTGATGAGGGGTTTCGCTCTAATTCAAGAGGTAAGCAATCTTTGATCACTTTTGTCCAATAATATTGAATACCCATCGATATTTACACCTAGATTATGTGTTTTTGAGGTGATATTTGGGGGATTTGTGGTCTACGTATTGGAGAGAGTAAAATTTGGGGATTTGAGGTTCGATATTTGGTCAAAATTGGATGATTTGTGTATGGTTGGACTCGTTATTGAATGGGCGTTCGGAATTTGTAAATTTTGCCAGGCTCCGAGGTGTGGGGTTGACTTTTGGGTTGACTTTTTGAATTTGGTTAAAGAACTTAGCTTTATCATATGGGATCGATTCCTATAGTTTGTATTGATTATATTGAGTTCTTTGTGACTAAATTTAAGTCGTTCGGAGGCCGATTCGCGAGGCAAAGGTTTGTTGGAGCATTGAGTTACGCACTTTGAGGTAAGTAACAATTCTAAACTTGGCACTGAGGGTATGAATCCCTGGAATACGTGTTATATGGTTGGTGTTGACGCATATGCTAGGTGACGGGCTTCTGGGCGTGCACCGTGGTAATTATGACTCGATTGATTCTGTGGTGCTATATAGTTATCTAGTCTTGTTTCTATCCATGTAATTCCTACATGTTAGTGTAATTGAGCTACGATCCATGATAGAAATCATTTTTTGGCTATGTGCTTATTCTGTTGGACCCACTGAGGTCATTTCTGATGTTGAGTTATTTGCTTAAGTTGCAATTATGTACTCAGTCATATTTATTCAGTTGTATATCATAGTTCGGTCTTTGTTATCATTTATTGTTACATCATGTTATTATTGTTTAAGCTGAGTGGTATGAGATTTGTGAGCCCGTGAGACTAGAGAGATTGATGACTGTGTTGGGGCCTGAGTGCCTGATTGTGAGTGATATTGGGGATCGGGCTGCACGCCACAACATGCCTTATTGGCTTATTTATTATTATGTGATCGGTCTACATGCCGCAGTAGGACATATTAGCTTTATATTAGTGCTTGGGCAGGATCTTCCCCTCAGGAGTCTGACATACTAGCAGTAAACGCAGGCACCTGTATAGTGCTGAGTAATTAGGTGTGATGAGTGGGATTTTGAGACAGACAGATTAAGTACTCTGAGAGTGTGAGTACATGGGATTATCACTGTGATGCATCACATTTGACATACATATTTGACATGTAGTCATAGAGATGTAACATTCCTCATGCTAGCTGTACTTGGATATTTTATTAGTGTTGAGCTTAAATTGTTGGACGTGAAAGCATGTCTAAATTTCTGTACTATGTACGATCTGAATTTGGAAGTTTTCTGAGTTATTACCATCATTATTTTGTTATATCTGTGTTGTCATTATTTTGATTCGTATTGTATCTTTCTGAGCTCGTCACTGCTTTCAGCCCAAGGTTATTTCTGTTATTTATTGAGTACATTGGGAAGTGTGGACTCATACTACACTCTGCACTTCGTGTACAGAACAAGGTACATCTGGACGCGATGGTTGCTAGAGTGGTGATAATACCTGTTCGGAGACCTTGAGGTAGCTGCTATGACGCCCTTAGACTTTAACTCTCCTTCCTTTCATTTTATTTTAGTACTGTTCTATTTTCTTAGACAGTTGTACTAGAGTTTTAGAATATGTTGACATTAGTAGCTCATGTACTCGGTAACACCAGGATTTTGGGATATTTGTCGTTAAGTTTCAGTTGTTCTTATCAGTTATCTATGAGATTCTCTACTGTTGAACTTGTTAAAAATCATGTTTTAAATTGAAATGCGTAGTTGTTATGTGATTGTCGGCTTGCCTAGTAATGTGAAAGGCGTCATCACAACAAGTTGGGATTTCGGTCGTGACAAAAATGATAATATCATTGTCTTTTAACCGCTCTAACCACCTCCACTATCTCAAATTTAGATCCTTTTGCTTAAACAAGTGTTGTATACTCCGATGATCTGTGAATACCTCACACGACATGCCGTAAAGGTAATGCCTCCAAATCTTCAATGCATGAACAATAGCTTCGAACTCTAAGTCATGAACATGGTAGTTCTTCTCATAAAACTTTAGCTGTCGAGTCGCCTAGGCAATCACCCTACTGTCTTGCATCAACACTGCACAAAGCCCAATACATGACACATCACAATACATAGTGTAAGAGACCGAACCCGTAGGCAACACCAACACTGGAGCTGTAGTCAAAGCAGTCTTGAGCTTCTGAAAGCTCAACTACACTCATCAGACCACCTGAATTGGGCACCCTTCTAGGTCAATCTAATCAATGGGGCTGTGAAAGATGTAAACCCCTCCACGAATCGGCAATAATAACCCGCCAAACCCAAGAAGCTCCGAATCACTATAGCTGAAGTAGGTCTAGGCCAGTTCTGAACTGCCTCAATCTTCTTAGGATCCACTTTAATGCCTTCAAAAGATAGTACATGCCCTAAAAAGGTGACTGAATCCAACCAAAACTCACACTTTGAAAACTTGGCATATAACTGACTATCTCTCAAGGTCTGAAGTACGATCCGCAGATACTGCTCATGCTTCTCTCGACTGCAGGAGTAGACCAAGATATCATCAATAATAAAAAACATAATCCAAATAGGACTTGAATACTCGGTTCAAATCCATAAATATTGTTGGGGCAGTTGTCAAGCTAAATCACATCACTAGGAACTCATAAAGCGCATAACGAGTCCGAAAAGTTGTCTTAGGGACATTTGATTCCCTAATCTTCAACTGATGATAGCTAGATCTCAAATCAATCTCTAAAACCACTTTGGAACCCTAAATCTAGTCGTATAAGTCATCAAGCCTCGGCAAAGGATACTTGTTCTTGATAGTGACTTTGTTCAACTGCCGATAATATATACACATCCTCATCAAACTATCCTTCTTTTTTACAAACAACACCGGTGCACCCCAAGGTGAGAAAATAGGTCTAATGAATCCCTTATCAAGCAAATCCTACAACTTCTCCTTCAGTTCATTCAACTCAGCTAGGGCCATATGGTATGGTGGAATATAAATGGGCTGAGTACTCGGAGCCACGGCAATATAGAAGTCTATATCTCTGTCGGGTGGAATCCCTAGCAAATTTGTAGGAAACACCTCTAGAAATGCGCCCACAACTAGTACTGAATCCATGGAAGCAACCTCCACACTAGGATCACAGATATAGGCCAACTATGCTAGACATCCCTTCCCGGCCATATGTCGAGCCTTCACATAAGAAATAAACCTGCTAGTAGAATGGAGATGAGTCTCTCTCCACTCTAATCGAGGAAACCCCGATATTGCTAAGGTCCTCATCTTGATGTGACAGTCTAAAATAGCGTGATAAGGTGACAGCCAATCCATGCTCAAAATAATATCAAAGTCTATCATATCAAGAAGTAGAAGATCTACACTAGTATCAAGGCTCCCGATAGAAACCACACACGAGCGATAAACACGATCTACAACTATAGAATCTCCCACAGTCGTGGACACATAGACAGGAGCACTCAAAGAATCACAAGGCATAACCAGATATGAAGCAAAATAGGATGACATAAAGGAATAAGGATAGCCCGGATCCAATAGAAATGAGGCATTTCTATGGCAAACTGGAACAATACCTGTGATGATGGCGTCAGATGACTCTGCCTTAGGTCTATCTAGAAATGCATAAAAATGGGCCCGAGCCCCACCACTCTGACCTCCGCCTCTCGAACGGTCTCTAGATGGCTGACCTCCACCTCTAGAAGCCTGACCCTCGCCTCTAGTTGGCTGAGAGGGCGATGGAGCAACCAATTCCGGAACCATGGCACGAGAACCCTATTGTGGTATGTGGCCCTATGACCTAGGGCAAACTCCTACGACATGCCTTGGATCTCCACAAGTATAACAAGTCCTCGACTGATGTGACTGCTGACTCTGGAACTGGCCTTTTCGACCTGGATAACCACTCTGATAACTCTGGATAGGAGGTGCACAAATAATAGTTGAAGGTGCGATGTAGGCTAGCTGCTCACGATGAGACCCATAAGAACCACGACTACCCGAAGCACCGTGGGATGCCTAAAGTGATGACTGAATCGGCCTGGAGGGTAGCCTCTACCAAACCAATCTCTGCCTCCAGATGAGGCACCACTGAAATGATGAAGCTTCATCTCAGATACCGCTTTACTACCATGACCACGAACCATCTCAATCCGTCTTGCAATCTATATGGCCCTCTAGAAAGAAATATCATCTCCGGTCTCCTTGTCAATTTGTAGCCTGATACTAAAAGTAAGTCCATCAATGAATCTCCTCACTCTCTCCCTCTCAGTAGGGAGTAAGATAACCGCACGGCGAGCTAGGTCAACAAATCGAGTTTCATACTGGGTAACGGTCATGCTACTCTTCTGTAGGCACTCGAGCTGCCAGCGGTACTCCTCTTTTAAAGTGAAAGGAATAAACTTCTCCAGAAAAAGCTGCAAAAACTGATCCCAAGTAAGGGGTGGAGAACCTGCTGATCTACTCTGCTCATAATCCTGCCACCATGTCTTGGCAGAACTGGTCATCTGAAACACTGCAAAGTCTACTCCATTGGACTCAACAATACCCATGTTGCGTAATACCTCGTAGCAATGGTCCAAATAATCATGTGGGTCCTCAGAAGGTGCACCACTGAAGTGAATAGGGAAGAACTTAGTGAACTTACCCAACCTCATCAATCCCTCATAAGACATCGCGGGCCTCCCCTCAGTTTTGTAGCAAATAATAGGCTGAACTACCCCAATTGGCGTAACTGCCTAAGTCTGATAAATGGGAGCCATCTGCTCCAGAGTGTGTGTATCGGGAGTCTGTGCTCCTCCCCCAGCCTGAGAGACAGTTGGTGCCACCGAAATGTATCGGTCTGGGCCATACTCTCCATAAGGCCTACTAAGCAGACTAGCATATCCTGAAGCACGGGAGTAGCTATGAACTCCTCTGGGACCTGAGCGGGTCTGATTGGTGCAATCTGAGCTGGGATATCCTCCTCATGATCAATTTGAGGCTCCATAGCTGGTGTTGCTGCACGACCTCTAGGCTGAGCTCTACTTCTGCCTCGGCCCCTAGCTTCGCCACGGCTCCTGCCCGGTTGTAGATATTGTGTGTGTTCTCACCATCTGCGAGAGAACAATAATGGAATGATTCAAACATCAACGATAGAATAAAATCGCACGATAGGGAAAGAAAGAAGTGAAATTTTCCTAAAGCTCCATAGCCTCTAGAAGATAAGTACAGACGTCTCTGTACCGATCCTCTAGACTATACTAAGCTTGCTCATGACTCGTGAGACCTAGGCAACCTAGTGCTCTGATACCAACTTGTCATGACCCGAAATCCCATCCTCGGGACCATAATGGTGCCTAACATTTCATTTACTAGGAAAGCAAATGTTAGCTAGATTATTTAACCAATTTTATCAATTCAAAATAAAATATTAATAAAGATAAACCAAAATAGTCTGAAGTGAAATAAATAAATACATATGACGATATCCAAACATCTCCAAAAATACGGAGTCACGAAGATATGAGCAACTAGATTACTACACATATTGTCTGAAACAAAGTACAACTGTCCGAGATTAGGTAAAGAGTAAAATGGAGAAAAAGGGGACTTCAGGGCTGGGGACGCCGTGCATCTATACCTCAAGTGTCCAAATATGGCTGAATTCGATCAGAACACCACTAGACGCCGCTTGTACCAACACCAGTATCTGCACAAGAAATGCAGAAGTGTAGCATAAGTATAACCAACCACATATACTCCGTAAGTGTCGAGCCTAACCTCGTCGAGGTAGTGACGAGGCTATGACAAGACCCTACGTAAATTCCTGTACATATATACATATAAAGCAACAAAGTAACAAGTAGAACAATAAATATATTACCTGGGAGGGGACATGCGAAAGTGGGAAATATCATAAGAACGGCAAGTACCGGATCACCAAATAACATCCTCTGAAATAAGCAACAATGTAACCAAGTAAATCGCCAATTCAGAAATCAAATAAGGCAATAAAATAAATATGGCATGGCATCACCCTTCGTGCTTTTACTCTTGTCCTAACCATATAATATCATATATAAAATGGCACGGTATCACCCTACTGATTTTACTCTCTGGCACGACATCACCCTTTGTACTTTAATTCTCACAACCTCTCAAAATATGATAATGAATGCAAATAAAGTACGGCAACACCCTTTGCGCTTTTCACTCTTCCTCACCAAGAAATAATACAAATTCGAATAACAAATGCAAGGCGGGAAGCAATTTCACTTCAATTATAGTGCCAAGATAACAAATTCAACTTTCAAAATTCCCAACATATTCAAATTAAACAATAAATATGAGGCGAATAATTAAAAAGTAAGAATCTAACCTAAGCATGAAGAACAACATTAATGAACAATATAATACAAAGGAAAATTTTCCACCCGCATGTTTTATCTCAATGACAACGCATATATACTCGTCACCTCACATATACGCCGTTCACATAATACACGCATCAAATAGAACAACAAGTCCTAATCCCTAAAGTCAAGATTAACCACAACACTTACCTCGCTCTGCAACCAAATAAAGGCACAACCGCGGCTTTTCCTTTAGAATTAGTCTCCAAACCAATCATATCTAGCCAAATATAGTTAAAATAATTCAAAATATGCTTTAGAAACTACCCACGAGTAAATCTCAATTTCGAAATCCGATTATGTGATTAGTTTCGAAATCCGACCTCAATTTGAGATATAAATCTCAATTTTTTAAAATCCCCAATTTCTACCTAAATCCCTAATTTCTACCATGATAAAGCTTAGATTAAAGGTTAAAATCAATGGATGTTTATGGAAATGTAACAAAACAAGTTAAAATCTACTAACCAATGAAGTGGGGATGAAAAACCTCTTCAAAATCGCCTCTAGGCCGAGCTCTAACTTAAAAATGGTGAAAATGGTGAAATCCCAATTTCTGGAATGTTTTAATACCTAGGTGTCAGGTGCTATTCGTGTTCGCGAAGCACCTGATGCGTTCGTGAAGAACACCACGATCAACCCTACTCAGTCGCAATGTTTAGCTCCCCCCGTGCCTTCGCGTTTGCGAGCCAAAGTCCGCGTTCGCGTAGAGTCTCCGCACAGCTTTCTCCCAGATACCACAACCCATCGCGTTCGAGAGGGAACGGTCGCTTTCGCGAAGGGAAACCCACCACTACTTTGTATTCACGACCAAGTACCCACGTTCCCGTAGAAGAAATTCCTCCCCAACCACATTTACACCTTCGCGATCACGAGAGTAGCTTCACAATCGTCAAGCACAAAGTACCAGACACCACAATACAGCTGAAACCAACAACTTTCTAAGTCCATAATGATCCGTAGCTTATCTGAAACTCACCCGAGTCCCTCGGGCTCAAAACCAAATATGCACACAAGTGTAATAACATCATACGAACTTGCCCCCATGATCAAAACACAAAAATAACACCTAGAATTATAAATCGGACATCAAAAAGCATGAAATTTTCAAAGGAACTCAAGAACCTCAAAAATAACAACTGAGCATTCGAATCCTAGCAATCCAATTCCGATTTGCACCAAATTTTGCAGATAAGTATCAAATAGAAAAAGGAACCTACAATAACTCCCGGAACCAAAATCTGAATCCGATAATCATAAAGTCAGCCTACGGTTAAACCTAGGAGTATTCCAAACCTTCAAATTACTAGCTTTCGACAAAATAAGTCAAATCAAGTTAGGGATTTCTAAATACAATTTCGGGCATATGCCCAAGTCCAAAATCACGATACGAACCCACCGAGATGTTCAAAATACCGATCCGGGATCATTTTTACAAAATATTGACCGTAGTCAACTCAAGTTTTTTTTAAAGCCAAAAATCATGTTTTCTTCAAATTTTCACATACAATATTTCCGGAAAAAGACACATAATGTGCCCGCAAATTGAGAAATATTAAATGGAGCTAATAGAGGTCTGAAAACTCAAAAATAAGGGCTAGTACTCAAAATGAACTATCGGGTCGTCACAAACATGCACGAACCACCTCAGCTTCGCCTCCTGCATCTTATCCTCCACGAGAGCAACTCCCACCTTATCGTGAATGACTTTATTCATAATCTTATCTAACCTGGTATTTATGTATATCCATCTCAACATCCTCATTTCAGCGACTTTCAACTTCTGGACATGGGAGTTCTTGATTGGCCAACACTCTGCCCCATATACCATAGTCGGTCTAACCACCACTTTGTAGAACTTACCTTTAAGTTTTAGTATCACATTCTTATTACATAAGACACCGAAATCAAGCCTCTTTTTCATCCATCCTTCTTCAATATGATGTTTGACATCCTCATTAATTTCTCCACCTCCTTGTATTATTGACCCAAGGTACTTGAAACTACTTTTCCTAGGGATGATTTATATATCAAGCCTCACATCCATGTCCGCTTCCTGGATAATGTCGCTCATCGAAAATAAATTAAAAAGAAAAAATAAATTTAATATTCCAACAGAATTTGTTTGAAAGTAAGCTTTAATCGAGGCTAGATTTGTAAGTAGTAGCTGACGAATCTACCAATGGAGACCATCGGAAATAGAAAATAAATTTCTAAACTTTGACCATTTCTCTATTCTCTCTTACTCTCTCTAATCTCTTTCCTCCACACTCTCTCATTCTAGTGTAGTCCAAGACGACATGAGGTCCGGCGATAGCAACGTAAGTTTAAATTTTCTTTTATAATTTTTAGGGTAGGGTTATCTAGGGGGTTACGGATACTTAAGGGACTGGGTACAGGGGCCGTACTAGTAAGGGGAGTTCCTTAAGGGGGATGAGGTTAAGGGGAATTAAGGGTACGTGGTAAAAGGGATTTTTGCAGGTACTGTACTGGTCCTAGTTTAGGGTTTTATGTGTTTGTTATTTTTAAACAAAAACAAATCTGTTATAGTTATAAAATTTGTGTTTTGGAGTATACTTCAGGTTAGAATATTTTTATTTCACTTGATAGTTGTCATTATTAGTTTGATCCTATAAACAAGAAGAAGAAAAACTCTAGTATTCCTAAATGTAACGACCCAACTTGTTTGTCAAAGATCTATAACCATATTCCCCTATTTGTGACTTCTCGTATGTTCATTTGGTATTACATGACTTGTAGGTGTGGGTGGTTTAGGTCCCAAGAGGTTCGGAAATAATTTGGAACACTTAGTTCCTAACTTGAAGTGTTAAGTTGAAAAAGAGTTGACTCATGTTAACATTTTAAGTAAATGAGTTCAGATTCATAATTTTAAGGTTCCGATAGGTTTGTATAATAATTTTGGACTTATATGTAAGTTAGGTTAAGCATATGAGAGGCTCGAATGACATATCTTGTGAAACATGAAATTTGAAGAGCTTAAGAGACTTTATAGTTTGCTTTGGACTGTGATTCTTAGTTGTGATATTTTTGTATGTGTTTAGAGTTGTTGGACAAGTTCATATAGAGTATATAGACTAGTCGAGATGACTTGGAGGTGTCCCGAGATGATGGAGTGAGTTTTATGGTATTCGAGGGTGGTTTGGAAGAGAACATCAACAAAATCAGCACCAGGTCGTAGAGGCTCGCGACCTGCCTCGCGATACGAGAGCAGGAGACAAGTCCTCGCGATTAGCTCACAATGAGAAGTTAGCAGACGAGCTGCTCCAGTTGCTAAAATTTTAAATTATGCCTATATAACCACCATTTCGTACATAAAATTTTATTATATCATTTTAGGAGCTACACAATACGGATTTGAGACTTTTTGAAGGAGATTTCATCATCATTGGGGCAAGAAATTCTAACCTAGATCTAAGATTATTACTTGGAACTATCATCAAATTTTCTCTAAATCAAGTAATCTAAAATAGGAAAAGAGAATTTTTGCCTTGAAAGTTTAGAAAGTATCTTTTGGGGATTTGAATACCAATTTGGACTCTGACTTGGAAACTAATCACATTTTGAACTCGTGAGGTTATGAGTAAATAAGACCCGGCTTTTGTTTCAGAATTTGACCATGTGGGCCAAAGATTAACTTTTGAAATTTTATTAACTATCAAAGTTTTATCGTATGGAATTAATGATCTTGTTGAGTATTCTTTGGCTAGATTTTGAACCTTTGGAAGTTCGAAACCTACTTCAGATAAGGTAAGTATCTTTGCTAACCTCGGGTTGAGGATATTTTTTTAAGATGGACTTAAATACTATATGCTACGTGTTTGGGTATACCGCATATACGAGGTGATGAGCCTATATGCAGATACCAATGTTATACCATATTTGAGAAGATTTTAGAATGCTTTATACTTTGTTATGATACATGATCTACTTGTAACATATTTATATCAAAAGCATATTTATAAATCCCTACTTTAGTTGTATTTATCTCACACACTATTTGGTTACTTCTATACTATTGCGTATGTTCATGAACTCCACATATTATAAAAAGTGAGTATCTTTTATCGAAACGTTACCACTACTTTGTTAGATTAGACGTGATACTTACTGGTTATACACTTTCTTTTATAATCATACTATACTTATGCATATTTTTGAGTAAATGATGGCATTGGTCCAAATAGTGCTCAAGAGGGAGAATAGGAGCATGATTTGGAGACATCCTAGTGAGTTGCTATGCTTGGATTCGCAGCTTACGTGTGACAACCCGATAGATCGTTTTGAGTGCTAGCCTTAATTTGTTTCTTCCCAAAACCTCTCATAGTTTCATTTAACGTTTATTGATTTGCATGCATGATTCGTGTCGCTTTTCAGAAAGATCTTATGTAAAATTTTGAAGAAAATATGATTTGTGAATTAAAATAAGGCTAGAGTTGACCACGATCAGTATTTTTGGTAAACGGCCTCGTATCGGTATTTTGACGATTTCGGTGGATTCGTATGATATTTTTGAACTTGTGCGCATATTTGGTTGGGATCCCTGGTGATCCGAACGTGTTTCAGTGCATTATGTGAAAGATTGTGAAAGTTGAGTTTTAAGTTGAAAGTTTTGAGTTTTGATGATCGATTCTTGTTGTTTGATGTTATTTTGATGATTTGAGGCAGCGAGCGAGTTTGTATGATGTTATTATACTTATGTGCAAGTTCATATTGGATCCCGAGGGGTTCGGGTAAGTTTCGGATGCATTGCAGAATGGTTTTGGGACTGGTGGTGCAAGACTGTGCTGATGTCAAGTTGCAGGTCTCGCATTTGAGAGAATCTAATCGCAATGTCGAGCCTCGCATTTGCGAGGTCAAGATTGCAAATGCAAAGAGGGAGTTGGGGCTGGGTATCACCTTTGCGATAAATTATTCGTATTTGCGGGCTGAGATAGTTTTGCATTAGCCACCCAGTAGCCTCTTTTGCGATGACTGGGATGTTTTGGACAGCTTCGCAAATATGATACATGCACCGCATTTGCAATGGAGGGGAGCTTCGTAAATGCGAGGGTTATTTTGCATTTGCGACTTCTGGGGGACCTGATGCACTAATCGCATTTGCGCTCAGTGCGTCGCATTTGCGGACTTCAAAATTGCGAACATGAGTTCGCAATTGCGACATCTGAAACTGTGTAAAAGACTGGAAAATCGGACTTAGCTCATTTGACATCGTTTTTCAACCCTAAGCTCTCTAGCAACGATTTTTGGAAAAAGTTTTCTCCGAAAATTCATTGGTAAGCAACTTTAACTAGTTTTCAATCAATTTTAATAACTGTTCTATGGAGTTTAACATCAAATCCATGAATTTCAAAGTAGAAATTGGGGGGTTTCGGTAGAATCTCGAAATTTATTAAAATTGAGATTTAGACCTCGAATTAAGGTCGGATTTCGAAACAAATCACATATTCGGGCTTCGGGATGAATGGGTAATCGGGATTTGGTCGGAATCTCGAATTTTGACCAAGCAAGTCCGGGTTGACTCTTTCAAAAATGACCAAAATGAACCTTTTTCATTCATGGGTAGTTTCTAAAGCTTATTTCTGATTGTTTGATTGATAATTGGCTAGATTCAGTTGGTTTGGAGGTTTGTTCAAGGCAAAGCCGTTAATGATGGTTGATTTGGTTGTGAAAATTGGTAAGTATCTTAGTTAACCTTGATTTGTGAGAATTAAGGTAGGATCGAGTCTAATTCCTATGTGAACTATATCTTGGGGTCGGCAGATATGTGAGGTGACGAGTGCATACGTGTTGGCCATTAGGATAAGCATGTAGGTTGGAAATTTGTCTTAATTGTACCGTGTTATTTCCTTTACCATGCCTTCCATGCCTTAGATAGATTGCTTATTCCTTGACCAGTTTCTTTCAAGTTATTTATCATATTGAATTGTTGAGATATTGGGAGTTGAGAACATGGAACTTGTGATTGATTGTTAGACCTAATTGTGGAAATATTCTCATATGACGAGCGGATTTCAATATTATTGTTGAAGCTGAATTTGCTTCCCACCTTGCTTGATATTGTATTGTTGTGAATGCTTGGTGAAGAAAGTGAAAAGCACGAAGGATGTTATCGTGCCTTATTTGCATATTGATATATTTGTTAGAGTGAACGTAAGGCTAAAGCACGAAGGGCGATGCCATGCACTTGCTTGCTCTGTTATCATTATCATGTGAGGACGAGAGTAAAAGCACGAAGGGTGTCGCGCCCCGTTTTCTCATGAAAGCAGTTTTTGACATGTGACAACTCTTTTAAATGGGTATTAAAAGAGAAGAGTCATCATCTAACAATTTTAAGGTGTGTTAGGGCACCTATTTGCAAAAAACCCTAATTAGAACTAGTCTGCGCTAGCAAAGATCGGGTAAGTGTTCAAATTACCTTGAAGAGAATGTGTTAGGCACTCTTCGAGGTCCACAAATGTGATTCCCGGCCGAATTTTAAACTATATGAGATTATTGAATTATTAATTAATTATCCTAAATGAGCATGAAAATTTATCTATTATTAGGCAAAACGGCCAAAGCAAGTGATTAACTATTCTAGGTGGTGTTGAACGATCATATATAGTCCAACTACTAATAATTACTTAATTTGAAGAAATAAAATGGAAATAATGTAAAGGGAATAATTAGAAAAGAGCATACTGCAATCATGAACCAATAATAATTGGTAAAACGTTTTGGTTACAAAGATGTTCAACACGTCTAAATCCCTTAATGATACTAATTACTAAGACTATACATACAAGAGCAATTAAAAATAGTAGGGGGGAGATTCTAAGTTTTTAGCCTAAAGGGTCACCCCGTGCAGCGTAAATAATACTACACAACCTTAAGTGAAATGGTTGCTCATGTTATCCAGCGAGTACAAACTATCATCTCCAGCAACCCGATTACTATCTTTAAGTTATTTAAATAAAATACACTAATTCAATTCTAAGTCGTACCCTATAAGTGCCTACCTGTCCCATGCCTATTGTTCAGCACGTGTTGGACAACTATAAGGATGGTTCTAGACTCATCCTAGGGTGCTCGAAATTAAAAGACTGGGGGCCAAATAGTTCAAACAAGAAGGACTTCATAAAAGCACAATTAGCATAAAGGGGCTCACATTTACATCCACATATTAATTCATGTAGGTGCACAACTATTACTAATCCAAGAGTTTATAAGGAGATGGCAGAATTGAAGGTGGAATCAATGGTTACCTTATGAGCATGATTTCTAATCACTAAGGCATGTTGGAGAGTTACTAGTTAACCTATATTATTGAATTAAACGATTTGGACCTTAAAACATAATTTCTAGGTGAAGCTGTGAGTGGCTAGTCATAATAACAAAAGAGTGTGAACCAATTAGATGTTAAGTCTATAAACATGGTTTCTACGTGAATATCATGAAAAAGTGGCTTCATTGTTAAATCCTATAGGCAGGATCTCTAGGTGATTCAATTTTTTAATTGTTTTAAGCGGTACAACAGATAAATGATATAAGTCAATGTTGCAATCCTTTGAACATAGTTTCTAGGTGTAAGGAATCAGGAGCATAGTTCTTAAAATATGGTAGAACAAAAAGTTAAATTCGTTAATATAAAGTCCTACAAGCATGATGCTAAGTGCGAAGTCCCAGGACATGATTTCTAAGTGTAGTAGCAGATAATCGAATTAACACAGAGTAGGTCCTATATGCATAATTTCTAAACGATATTGCAAATTCCATAGGCAGTGTCTGGTTACCAATTTGCTTGAAGTCCTAAGCTCATGATTTCTAAGTAGGATAGGCAAAGTTAAAGATCCTATAGGCATGATATCTATTAACAAGTAAAACGCAGAAGTAAAGCAGGGCTGACAAGTACCAGGTAAAGCTATTTGGACCTATAGGCATGTTATCTACCCAATCATGCGAGAATTAAACTATCCCAGGCCCTCTTTTTAACTATTTTCTCCCATTATCAATTTTACAAATTATTACAGCCCCAGAATAAATAATTACAGGCCCAAAATATACAAATAACCTAGTAACACATATGGGCCTTCAACAACCTCCAACTTCATGCGAAACCAATAGGCGCAAACTCCAGATACAAAATGAAAAGCTTGATAGCACAATTTATACCCAATACCAAACTTGGCCCAATAGACTAGGCCAAAATTCAGAAGCAAACCAACTCAATTCATCAATGACAACTAATGCCCAACAAGAGCACTAAGAATGCAAGTGAAATCCTATGCAAATAGATCATCTAGGCGACTTCATTCTTAAGCAAGAAATACATATGCACTCAAAAGATTTTTTATCCTTAAGGTTTACAAACTAACCAAGAACAGGATAGTTTAGGTAACATCTTAAGATGGGATATCTAAGAGGTGAGAGAGAGCACATAAGAAGAACAAAGAACACAATCCCTCGGTTTATAAAAGTCACATAAGGAGATACTACAAACGTATATGCTAAATACAACATCTGAGAGGTGTACAAACACATAGGTCAAGTAGAACAAAGTAAACATTGGATAGTTTATCAGGTTTATGGAGTCAGTTCAAAGTGATAACATCTCCAGGATAGCCCCCCCCCCCCCAAGAGTGGTCAGGACTTAATCATAGAGAATATGGAAGAGAAACCTAACATAAAGGGTCTAAGTTAGACATGGCTTCTAAGCAGGGCACTCAGCAAGTCAAATAGATAGTATGCATTCATCTAGTTTCAATGAAACATGGGATTTTATAGGTCAATCAGAACACATAACATACAACAAAGGATTCATATGAAGAAGTTTCTAAACTGACTGACTAACATCGTCAAGACAAAGCATACAAAGTTTTAGACTAGTCGCATAGGCTGCAACGAAGAGTAAATAACACGTAACACTATAGAGGAATGCAATTCACACAATCAGAAGACCAAAGTCCTAGGGCATGATTTCTACTTGAAGGCTTCATCATGGCAGTAGCATATAGAGCATGTAAGCATGAAACACATAATCATGAGTAGGAAAGGAAATCATTCTAAACGAGTTAATAGGTAGAGAGTTAAACTACAGATTTGAAGATACAAACCATTTTCAAAGAGAAGTAAACAAATAAGAAGAATCAAAATTCCGATAGCAATTCAACGGCGATTTGCTAGTGAGAAAACCTGAGCAGCGAAAACCTCAAGTTCTCTGGTACTTCAGAGTTCACAAGAGCCTCGAGGACTCTGAGAGTGCTTGTACTAGAGGAGGTTGTAGAACAATACCAGAATCACCTTGGCTTTCAGTCGACCAAGAACAAAATCAAACAATTGTAGCCCTTAGAGAACCATAACCAATAGAACTAGTGCGAGTGAGAGAGAGTAATGACTAAAAGTCTGTCCTAGGGGAATTAGGGAGGGGGTTTATATAGTACTCGATTCACATAATCAAAAAAAGGAAAAGAAACAATCGAATCACAGAATAAGGAAACAATCTCATGCAAACCAATTCCAAATTGGATTAGGGTAAAATCGAGCAGACCCGAATTTGACAGGGGATCAAAATAGCCAAGGATCCCGTTAAACCGAACGCATGCAACCTTATTTTTGGTGTATCAAATAAAGAATATGGTAATTATCTAGCATTAGAGCCAAACAAACCTCTTGAATATCGACTCTCTTAAATAACTCAGCACCAAGCGAACAATGTCTAGAAAACGAGGAAGAATCATTGTTAGTATAAGAAAAATAAAGGAGATATGGAGGATCTCTATATTATCCTAGGTTTAGGCGAGAGTTCTTGAGGTAAAGCGACTAGGGTTAGGATTCTATAGATGAGAGGATTCAAAGGCAGCTGCAGAAGAGGAAATTGGGTATTAGGGTTAGGAGTGAGTTATATCAAAAGGGCCAAAGGGATATTGGCCGGTTGATTGAAGGCGATGGACAACTATGATCAAAGGATCATCAAGGTCAATTTTGCGGGTCATGGATGGGTCGAACGAGTATAGGTCGTCTGAATTGGACTCGGGCAGATTGGGCCTAGTCATTTGGATTACATTGGTCCACATTTCAGCCTATTATTGGGCTCTTTTAAAAACATATATAATTTAATAAAAATAATTTATAAAATATTTTAAAATACGAAAAAAAATATTATTTTGTACAGTTGAGACATAAAATAATAAACTATGATCATAAAAATAGAAAGTATTATTTTGTCAAAGAAAATATAAAAAAATATGATTAAATATGTAGAATATAGGCTATTATTATAAATAATATAAAATACAATTGAATTGTAAAATTTACCTAAAATATCATCAAAATTGATACAAAATACTACACATGTAGATAAAGTATTTTGACCAATTCGCCGCTCATAAATGATTTTAAGAAATAATAGGAAACGTATTTATCACTAAATTTAAGAAATAATAAAAATACTAAATTTAACCTATTATTTATCAAAACAATACTTTTAAAAATATGTAATAGCTTTAAAATTCTATAAAGCTATAATAAATGATAAAATCACTATTTGGACATGTAATGGAGCAATAATATGGAAAATATCCTATAAATATTGCTTAAAATAAATAAAATATATACTAATCCACAAAGGACAAATGGAACCATGAGGGCAAAATTGAGTATCAACAGCTGACACTCTTTACCCGAAAATGATGAGAACATTGTTGGGTAAATAAATCAAGATGATGATCAATTTTATCCGAATGAGATGTTTTAAAATATGGAGGCCGAATATTGGTTCTCGAGCTGCCTATATATCCATGTTTTAACGGGAATCAGGCCGCGTGTAGTTCTGGATCCAAAGGCGTATGGGGCCTATGGAGTCATTGTAAAAGACTGCATGCTTTAGAAAATGATTTTCTTTGGATATGATGGTGTCATGAATGATTGATATCCAAGATGGAGAGTAGAGATGCCAATAATGCGGAATCGATCATTACTAATTGGGAAACGATTACGGAAAAGGAAATGCTCAACTATTGGTTGGAGGTTACTTGGAGATATCAAAGGAACGTGAATGTTTGAACGGAAACCAGAGCGAGAATGATCCCGTTTAAAGAACGGTTACCTTCTGAGTTACCTGCAAAGCTTAAAAATATAATGAATATGGAAAACATATTTATGAATAACAGTTATAATATCATTACCGCGGGTGCGAGAATTAAACATGATGCAAATTTCCTTTGGACCATAAAAGTTTTCTTTGGACGGTGTGAATGATGTCCTTAGACCATTTCTTCCTGGGCCATAAAACGTATAATAAGGGGATTCACAGGCCATGAAATGGTGTCCTTGGGCCACGAGGATGGTGCCTTTGGACTATGACGCCTTTGAATAATGATGTGCAATTTTGAGATCCTTAGGCCATGGAATGATGTGCTTAGATAATGAAGGTGATGCCTTCGGACTATGACGCCTTCGAATAATGCGGCAATATTTCTGCCCATGAAATACAAGGATATGTTGATACTTGACTATTTGAAAAAGATGATAGGCAGTACTTAGCCATATGCAAATGACGAAGGCAGGGTTTAGCCTTATGTAGGAACGGAGGAAGGAAGTATTTAGCCTTGTGCGAGTAGGGGAGTCCTACTTGGCCCGATGCAAATGCTTAGCCCTATGCAAATATGGAGGGAAAGTTTAGCTTCATGCGGGTATGAGGGAAGTTCTTAGCCCTATGCAAGTAATGAGGACAGTGCTTAGCCCTATGAGGGTAATGAGGGCAGTGCTTAACCCTATGCAAGTAATAAGGGCAGTGCTTAGCCCTATACAGGTAATGAGGGTAATGCTTAGTCCTATGCAAGTAGAAGGGTCGTGATTGACCCTAATGCAGAGAGTGAGGGCAGTGCTTAGCCCTATATGAATATTGAGGGTTGTGCTTAGCCCTATGCAGAGGAAGGCAATGCTTAGATTTATGTAATGACGGAGGCAGATCTTAGCCGCATGCAAGTATGAGGGCAGTGCTTAGCCCTATGCAGATGATGAGGGCAGTTCTTAGCCCTATGCAGATGATGAGGGCGGTTCTTAGCCCTATGCAGATAAAGACAATTCGTAGCCTTATGCAATGATGGAGCCATAGCTTAGCCTCATACAAGTATGAGGGCAATGCTTAGCCCCATGCGGATGATGAGGGAATTGCTTAACCCTATGCAAATAAGAGAGAGGAAAGCCATTGTTAGTTCGACACATTTAGGCTTGGTAGCATCTATCTATGTGAAGATAGCAGTCTCGTTGTATATCCTTTGCAGATGGTGTTGCACCTATTATTCCTGTATTCAAAGAAACATTATAAGTCAGGGGAAGGTTGATTCGTGATTTTGATTCCCTGTCCGTCCTTGCTTCTGACTTTGCTTTCTGATCTTGATACCTTTGTGCTTTGAGCTAGCCTGGGTAGTATTTGGCTATTACAAAAATTGAGTTTTGAAAATATATATTTTGTAATTGGTCAGTCATAAAGAATGCAGTTATTAAAATAGATAATGTTTTTGAATCATAAATTGTGATACATTTTGAGACATTGAAATGTCCTTGTCCTGTGTAGAATTGTAAGGAATCCCTCGAAATTCGAATTTTTCCCCAGTTCTGACGGAACGATCCTGATATATTTCCCGACAATACTCTTTTGGTGACTTTTGGTGTGAAGATATCAGATCTGATGAAATTCAAAGTTTTCCCCAATCTTTTGATTATGGGGGAGAGGGGGGGGAATGGAAATTTTATTATGATGTGACTGAACCCACATGGCTGCCTACGTTACCCCTCTTAAATGGGAATCAGGTCAATCATAGTTCATGTTACATCAAGAAGAAAGTGGGAATACAATCTCAGACATAATATCTTTTGACGAAGTCTGAATTGATGGGTTTTGGCAATATCTCTCCATCCATTTTTTCTAGTATGAGTGCTCCTCCTATCAGCACTCAGTGAACCGTGTAAGGACTTTGCTAGTTTTGTGAGAATTTACCCTTTGTGTCGTCCTGATGTGGGAAGATTCACTTCAAAACCAGTTGTCCCAGTATGAACGGTCTTGGTCTAACCTTGTTATTGAAAGCCTTTTCCATTTGATAAAGTTGACTGTGACACACCTCATTCATTCTTTTCCGTCGATGAGAATCAATTGATCAAATCGACTCTATACCCATTCTACATCACTAAGCTTATCTTCCTATATGATCCGTAGGGAAGGAATTTTTACCTTGACGAGTATAGCGGCTTCAGTACCATAAACCAATAGATAGAGAGTTGCCCCACTTGATGTTCTGACCGTAATGTGGTATCCAAGCAAAGAAAATTGTAACTTCTCATGCCACTTTTTGTAGTTGTCCACCATCTTCCTCGGGACTTTCTTAATATTCTTGTTGGCGACTTCTTCTGCTCCATTCATATGTGGTCTGTATGCGATGGAATTTGTGATGCTTGATATAGAATATTTTGCATGTGGCTTGTATCAGATCACTATTGACGTTGGCGGCATTGTCTATATTAATTGACCCGGGCACACTAAATCAGCAAACAATGCAATCTCGAACAAAATCTACTACGACCTTCTTTGTCACAGCTTTGTAGGAGGCGACTTCAATCCATTTGCTGAAGTAATCAATGGCTACCAGGATAAATCTGTATCCATTAGAAGAAGCAGGCTCTATTGGGCCAATGCCATCCATGTCCTAAGAGGTAAAAGGCCAAGGCGAGCTCGTCACAAGAGTTCATTGGGTGGAACCCGTGTCATGTCAGCATGTATATGACACTGTGACATTTCTGTACATACTTGATGTAGTTAGTCTCCATAGACATCCAAAAGTATCCCTCCCTTAGTATCTTTTTGGCTAGAAAAAATCCATTCATGTGAGGTCCGCATGTTCTAGCATGTATTTCTTCAAGTAGCCTGGATGTTTCTTTGGCATCGACACATATTTTAAATCCTAGATCATGAGTTCTTCTGTACAAAATTCCTCCACTCCAAAATAAATGATTATCTAACCTTCATAAGATGCACTTTTGAGTATGTGTAGCAATTTCCGGGTACTCTCCCTTTTCCAGATACTCCCTTATGTCGTGAAACCATGGCTTCCCATCAAATTCTTCTTCAACATGGGCACAGTAGGCGGGCTGCTTGCGGGTCTCTATTGGGATAGGGGTCAATATAATTCTTTTCTGGATGTTGTATCATGGAAGACAATGTGGTCAATGTGTCTGCAAACTCGTTCTGGATCCGGGGAACATGCTTGAATTCTATTTTTGTGAATCTCTTGATCAATCCTTGCACACAATGCAAGTATGGTAGAATCTTGGTTTTCTTGGTAGCCCATTCTCCTAGTACTTGATGTATCAACAGGTCTAAATCTCCGATCACCAATATTTGTTGGATGTTCATGTCAATGGCCAACCTAAGTCCCAGAATACAAGCCTCGCATTCCGTTATATTGTTAGTGCATGGGAATCTGAGCTTGGTAGATACCAGATAGTGTTGGTCGGTTTCCCATACCATGACAGATCCAATG
Organism: Nicotiana otophora; assembly: GCA_000715115.1. Classification (NCBI taxonomy): domain Eukaryota; kingdom Viridiplantae; phylum Streptophyta; class Magnoliopsida; order Solanales; family Solanaceae; genus Nicotiana; species Nicotiana otophora. The sequence goes on from AWOL01S0149968.1 coordinate 70,016, forward strand.
CCTAATTCTTAGAAGTTTTCGGCTCCATCGAAGAATATCTTCCCCTATGAAAGATACCTCCTTTGTCACGCCCCGATCTTGGGGAGCACGACCGGCTCTCAACCGAGGTAACCCGATCAAGCAATCCTACCTGGTGCCTACCAACAAACCTCTCACATGATTAATTCAAGAATAAATAGGAAGAGATAGTCAATCAAGAGGATAAAATGTACAATGCCAATTTCATTAATTAGGAAATTTCATTTATAGAAGGCAAAATAACACAAGTTCATAGTTTGTAGGTGCGATCAACTGAAAAGAACAATGCTTATAGTTTTCCCCCATTCAAAACACCACCAATATTATGTCACGGAGCCTTTGAATAAACATGAGAATAGTCTGTAAATGTCGGTGACAAGGCACCTGTTGTACCTCAAAATGATATACAAATGTCAGTACAACCATAAAACCACGATATAGAGTAGGGCTTACTGAATCAACTGAGAAGAAGGTACTCCTATCAAGAACATGTACCGCCTGTTGAGGAACCACCTGCATCCATTAAGGATGTAGCGTCCTAGAAAATAGGGACGTTAGTACGTATGGAGTTGTACTAGAATGTAAGCTAAATACCCTCACATGGAATAGAATGCCAAAACGAGAAGAGAGAAACATGAAAGCAATAAAAAGATCAATAATATTTAAATGCCAAGTTAAAACATAATTAATTTTTAAATAAGTAATAACATGTTTTTGTTGGGAGATCATTATCTATTGATCACCACTATGTACGAGGCATGGAGTCTAATCGCGGCTCACTCAGCTAAATCGTCTCACCACAATATGTGTAGTTCGACATGGTAATACGAATCAAATACAATAACAAGAAGGACATACCTCCATGCTCATGGAATGAAGTACGATCTCCACTCGATCGACTAAATCATCTCACCACGATGTTTGTGGATACACATTGCAATAGAAAGGAGGAACCACCATGTGCATGGCATGTTGTCTGATCTCTGCTCGATCGGCTGAGTCGTCTCCCTACAATGTCGTGCGGGTAGACATTGGTACATGGACTAATGCTAGCAATAAATTTATCCCAATTAAGGGGAATAATCTCATCACAATGCAAGGGAATTTATCTCTCAATCTTCTTCTACATTGGCACGTGTAATTTTGAGCGTGGGCCTTTACAACCCACATTTCCTCGGTATACTATCGATACTCCCAATTGTTTTTTATATTCATATAAAAGAGATACATATTAATCTCATAGCTTTTCATAACATCTGTCATTCCATTGTCACTCTTGGCCATACATAATAATCTTCATTCTTGGCATAATGGCCGCGTTTCATATTTCATACTTTCATTTCGTAGCATATGTCTTAAGTCATTTGAAATTCATAGAAATTAGTTCAAAAGTATTGGAAGACCATAAATTTATATTCATGAACAAATGGCAATTCAAAAGTAAGTGCTAAAATATTTTCAAGGAAGAGAGCATGACTTTGATAATTAAGACATGTTTAGAGAGTTTCTTGAACATTTGGAAATTCAAACATTTGAAATGTTATGGCTATAAACACATGAGTGCATGAGAACTTAAACATTTGATATAAAATTTAATGAGTAGGGCATGATGATGTCAAATGTATCATAATTCAAGATCATAAGCCTTTGGAACATCAATCATACTTGAAAAATTTTCCCAAAGGAAAGTAATTTAATTAAGGTAATTGGAACATGACCTGAGTACATAAGCGTTTGGGTAAATCAATCATTAGAAGAAATCCAAAACAATAGGAATAGAACTTGAACACACCACACAAGGAGTTTACAAGGAATTCGTTGAATTCGATTCTACGGAAGGAGTTTAGCCACCATGCCTCAAATTTGCCCCTTAATAATACTACGACGGTCCACCACACTAAACAACTTTAATCTACAATGCAACACAATTGTACCAATATTAGTAAGAATTTCTATACTTTAGGTCATTTAGGCTTTTTATCAAACATCTAATGTGCATATTTATCTACAATCTTCTTCAATGAAATTTCTTCACCTAACAACCACCTATCAGAATAATGATTCACCTTACAATCGTCTTTAGGCCATCCACAACCTCCATTAGCAGATGCATGCGCAAGAATTCACTCCCAACCAATCAATCTCATCCATTAAACCATTTTACAATCTCTACAACACCAAAACAACCTAGGTTAGGCGCTCATGGATTCCAATCACCATCCCATAAGTCCTAACGCATATTTCACAAAAAAAAATTATCATAAATTAGTTAGAGATGGTAGACATGCCTCTTGCAGTGAAACTGTTAATAATCCCAACTTGTAGTGTTCTTGACCAATTTGGAAATTGAAATGGAAATATATGAATTTCCAAGATTAATCCCTATTAATATAAGTGTTTCAGAGTAGTAAATAACTCAAAACACTCCAAAAATATTTCTTTGGTTCATGGGAGGGATGTATAGGACATATTCCTTTTGTTAGAGCAAGCTCTAGCTCAAGGAAATGAGTTAGCCACTCTCCCTCCTCGACCTTGGGGTATTTATAGGGTTCCTATGTGTGCTTACGCGCACCTGGGCAAGTGAACACGCACCTGGACACACATACAAGGCAGAAAACCATTCTTGTGTGCGTTATCATTCACCTAACAACCCCAGCGCAAAGCTGGGCTTGCAGATGGGATATTGTCCGGCAAAATAGCCATAACGTCCTGTAGAAATATCCAAATGACAAACAGTTTAATGCATTGAAAACTAGACTCAAAGAGCTTTCAATTTTTAGGTATATCACCACCTAAATTCTTATATTTTGGGATTTTTACTCATTTGATGTCGGGTATTGTGCGAATTCATTTGAAACTTTAGCGCACTGCATAGTTCCCAACTTGGCTTAGTTCCAGGGCACTCCTTAGAGTCTAAACCACTTCCAAAACTCCTCCTACATTGAATATCATGATCACCTAAGTTGGTTCTAGTCCATAATCTCTTATGGAAGGCAAGATGACACTTAAGCGACTCATGAGTGTGCTTTATGGCATCACACATATAGGAAATCTTGAAGGGGATTACAATCTCTCCAGCTTGGGATCATTCATCGCCGAATGATGATCTAAACCCAGCGTGACAAGTATGGGTCATTCAATCACCAATGTAACCATCACCCTTAATCCTTTGTTACTCTCCATCAAGCCACAACGCCTCAAAATTAGACTAAAGCCCCAAAGTTTCAAAACTTTTGGCAGATTTTCCTCTGTATTTGGGCCTATCCACCTATCATATATCAACAAAAACCAATCCTAAAAACGCATCCACAACACAACGACGTATCGTGAATATGAAAACAACACGAACCATAACATTATAAGCATTATATTGCCAAAACTGTACGCTTTTAGTACATAGCTCATAGAAAGTAAACTTCTGATATTATTTTAAACACAACCATTAGGTTCTACAAACAAGTGAAGATATTTCCTCTTCATATCTCCTTCTGCCTTCCAGGTGGCCTTTTTGGCTTGTTGTCTTTGTTATAGCACTTTGACGAAGGTGATCTCATTATTCCTCATGAACTTGTCTATCAAGGATGGAAACAGGAAACTCTTCAAACCTTCATTAATTCCAACATTCTCCACATGGTCAATGAGTGACAAATCCTCAATCACTTGCTTCAACATGGATACATAAAACATGGTATGCACATAAGACAACTCTTGAGGTAATTCGAGCTCATAGGATACTTGGCCTATTTTATTCAAGATTATTTAAGGCCCAATGTTTATTGGACTCAATTTACCTTTCTTAACCAATCACATAACGAGTTCATGGGGAAAATCTTGAGAAACACCCATTCATTTTCCTCAAACTCCAAATCTCTATGTCGAACATCCAAATTGGACTTTTGGCAGCCCTCAGCCTCCTCTACCTTATTCCAAGAGGTGTTTGAATGAATATGACCATAGAATCTCTTCCCATGTATGGAATGATACTTCTTAATGTTTGAACCTTCCACCCCGGCAAGTGTAATTGAAATAGGAACAACGAGGTTTGAGATTGAGCTGGAATTATTCAAGAATCCATCAATGTGTTGAGTACGAAAATTTCAGGAAGTTATATACTAAGAAGCATAAAGGTTACTACCAAAATCACTAACATGAATAATCATGGCAACAACAATATCAATTCTACTAAATGAGACCTAGAGTCAACTAGCACATATGGATAACGTGAGAACCATGTATATGATCCTAAGATGTAAAATATATGAGCGGTTTAGGTATGTGATATATGGGAGGCATGACCGGGAGGATATGGATGATAGTATAGGTTATTATTAGGACACGAGGAGTTACAAAAGAGATAGAGATGAGTTTTATATGCCATATATGCCTTGTTTGGCAATGATAAGCCTAAGGAGAAATAGCCAAGTACGTGTCAAAAATTCCTGCTTGAGAGTATGAAAAATCAGTCGGACTCAAAGTGATAAGATCGTTGCACCATGAATGTGATAGGGGTTTAAAAATATTCACGAGATTGCATTATGACCTAACGGTAATTGACATGAGGAATCTAGGCCCAAGACCATGAGATCGAAAAAGAGGTGGAGCACTTATGAGGTTATCACCCTTGCAACTTAACCCTCCTAATAGTCGGTCCTACACGAAAGGACTAGAGATATGGTGGACTTGTCCCTCAAGTTGATAAGTTCAATACATGTATCAAAATCTGGAGCCTCCACCCCAAATGGGGAAGGAAAGGACGATAAGGCTTCTTAAGTTCAACAACACAAGAGTGAGACCATGTAGCTAGGATGTCTTAATATTGTTGTGAAGTAAAGCATGGGTTAGAGAGGTTCTAATGGTAAATGTGATACTCCGGGAAGAAATGCAAAAGATAAACCCCGTCCACCCAAGGATGTGGAATATTAGGGAAAGTGAACTCTCTGCAGATGACAGTGTACATGACCTGGTAAGCGATGCGAGAAACCGAGTGTTAAAGATAATGGAACCCGGGGAGGTACTATAGAATAGACAAGGATGGTTTGCGAGTGCTCATAATGAGTTCACAGCAGGTTTGTGTCTTGGTAAGTACCCATATGCCAAAGAAAGACTGGACAAGCATGATAAACAGATGTGATGCTATAGTAACCCAAAAAGTGTATTTGGACTTGATGGAGAGCCCATTAAGAATCCTATGAGATGGGGAGTGTTAAAGAGACACATGGAAGGACATACCTAATGGTTATCCCAACAAGTATCGGGAGACTAGCATGATGAATTTACAACTAAAGAAAATAGTAGGACATGCTGCAGAGATGAAAAGAAAGGATGGGCACTTTTTACGAGCTAGACATATTTTGCCATGATAGCTCTCAAGCTTCCAAACATGGCCACATCATTGGTAGCCACAATACTGGGAACGAGGTGAGTTACTTACTAAGAGTGGAATCGGGTGGACTAAGTATTACACTCTGAAAGAAAACAAGAGGTCGTCCTATGATGAATTTGTAAGGATCTCAAGTTCTAGAGGAAGCCTTATATATACAAGTGACTCTTTCGAATAAGGGTGTCGATATGTGCTCTTAAGGTGTCAAATAGTGAAAAGGGGTTCATGATAATATTCACAAAGAAAGTAAAGTGTTTTGTTAAATACTATGAGCCGCATACGAAGAGAAGGGAGAGTGGGCTAAGAAATATCTCAACACATGGTTGATTTACAATTGATTTGGTGTCGTGTAGGTTAATATTACGAGGGCGTGTGCGCAATCTAGAAGATTTTATTCATTCAAAACAGAAGGTCCTATAAGAAACTCATCAAGTAAAGTCCTTTGTTGTGAATTTGGAGAAGCAAGTTAAAAGTATTAGCCTAAGATTGTAACTTCATTCAAGGAAATTATTATAGAACTCAATTTCTAAGCGGTTATATGTAAGAGAAATGTGATAAAGAGGTTTCCCCAAATGATGCATCTGGTTCAAAGAGTATGTATATACAATGTTTATGACTCAATGTCGTGTTAAGATCATGCTTATGTTTCCTTTTCAACATAGATGCTCATATATTACAAGGAAAGTTATATGATGTTCATAATGATGTACTAAGGAGGGACTTACTTGCTATCCTTTGATTACTGGAGCAGTGCCTTATCTGATGCCCTCGACTCCACACACATAACATGCATTGGTACCCTGGCGGCATGCCTCCAAATGACACCTCCTACACTTCTCGCAATGAGGATGAGGTCTGCTACGCTGGCTCACCCCACTGGTGAGATCTTTATTTGTTTTCATACATCATGTGCATCCTCCCTACCCTTCCTTTTCGCCTTCATAGCAGGAAGGGTAAAAATCTTTGTACCGGCTCACGGTGCGGGTGCTGGAGCCACTCCTAGTTGTTGCTGGTTGCACTGACTTTGGAAGTGCCCACGCCCGCCTCCCCTAAAATGCTCAAGGGTGTACTTGCGGCATGGAGCCAAATGTTTCTTTCCGCACATCTGACAGATTTGGTTAGGTATATCCATCTTGGGGCATTTATTCTTCTTGTACCCCCTCTTTCCACAACTATAACATATCTCGAGAGTCATGTGACATATCCACAAGTGGCACTTCTTACAAATTGGACATTCTGGCATGTTAGCACGAACAATCCTCCTTTGTTTCCCAGGCGCTTGTGCCGCATGATTCGGTGTTGTGGGGATATTACCATGAAGGGGAACAAGGGAATTTCCCCTAGAAACTAGTGATTCCAATCCCTCTAAGGCTCGACCCATTCTCTCAACGAACTCTTGTGCAATCTCCCCCAGATTCAATGGCGGATCACTCCCTCTTCACTACCTCAAACTCGTAGATTACTCATCTGAAAAAGGAGATACGATGGGGAAATTAGCTTCCTACATTGAGCTCTACGTCACGATCTAGAACATCAAAGAATGGTGACATTATTAATTATCCAAGTTGCCTCCTAATTATAGATGTGGTCTACTTCACACTGATAAGAAGGACTCTACAGGACACGGCTCTAAGACATCCTTGGATACCTTAAAACATTAGGCTCTGATACTAAGCTTGTCACGTCCCGACCTTGGAGAGCGGAACCGATACTCAACTGAGATAACCCGACCAAGCAAGCCTCCCTGGTGCCTACTAACAAAACTCTCCCACAATTAATTCCAGAATAAATAGGAAGAGATAGTCAATTGAGAGGATAAAATGTACAATGATAATTTCATTAATTAGGAAATTTCATTTATAGATGGAAAAATAACACAAGTTCATAGTTTGTAGGTGAGATCAACTTACAAGAACAATGCTTATAGTTTTTCCCCATTCAAAACATGACCCACAGTATGTATACGGAGCATCTAAACAAACATTAGAATAGTATAAAAATGTCGGTGACAAGGACCCCGCTATACCTCAAAATGATATACAAATGTCAATACAAATATAAGGCCCCGATATAGAGTAGGGCTCACCGAATCAACTGAGAAGAGGGTACTCCTATCAAGAACCTGTGCTGCCTGCTGAGGAACCACCTGCATCCATGGTTCCTCCTTCAAATATTACTAGTATATAAGCTTAATACCCTCACATGAAATACAATGCCAACACGAGAAGAGAGAAACATGGAAGCAATAAAAATATAAATAATATTTAAATGCCAAGTTAAAAAATATTCAATTTTCAAATAAGCATTAACATTTTTGGTTGGGAGGTCATTATCTACCGATCACTACCATGCACGAGGCATGGAGTCCGATCTCAGCTCGATCGGCTGAGTTGTCTCACCACGATTTGTGTGGTTTGACATGGTAATACGAATCAAATTCAATATCAATAAGGACACACCACCATACTTATGGCATGGAGTCCAATCTATGCTCGATCAGCTAAGATATCTCACCACGATGTGTGTGGATCGACATTGCAATAGGAAGGAGGAACCACCATGTGTGCGGCATGGTATTTGATCTCTGCTCGATCAGCTGATCCATCTTCCCACAATGCCATGTGGGTCGACATGGGTACATGGACTGATGCTAGCAATAAATCCATCCTAATTAAGGGGAATAATCTCATCACAATACAAGGGAATTTATCTCTCAATCATCTCCTACACCGGCACATGTAGTTTTGGGCGTGGGTCTTTACAATCCATATTTCCTCAATGTACTAACGATTCTCCCAAAAATACTTTTTTATATTCATATAAAAGAGATACATATTCATCTCATAGCCTTTTATAACATTTGTCATTCCATTGGCACTCTTAGCCGTACATAATAATCTTCATTCTTGGCACGATGGTCGCGTTTCATATTTCATACTTTCATTTAGTAACATATATCTTAAGTCATTGGAAATTCATAGAAATGTGTTCAAATTATTGGAAGACCATAACTTCATATTCATGAGCAAATGGCAATTTAAAAGTAAGTGCTAAAATATTTTCAAGGAAGAGAGCATGGCATTGGCAATTAAGACATGTCTAGAATTTCATGAGCATTTAGCAATTCGAACATTAGAAATGTTATGGCTATAAACACATGAGTGCACGAGAATGTAAATATTTGAGATAAAATTTAAAGAGTAAGGCATGCTGGTGTCAAATGTATCATAATTCAAGATCATAAGCTTTTGAAACACCAATCATACTTGGAACATTTCCCAAATGAAAGTAATATAATAGGGTAATTGGAACATGACTTGAGTATAAAAACATTTGGTAAATTAATCATAGCAATCTGAAATAATAGGAATGGAACTTGAACAAACCATACATGGAGTTTACAAGCAATTCCTGGAATCCGATTCTACGGAAGGAGTTTAGCCAACATACCTCAAATTCGCCCCTTAATAATACTATGATGGTCAAGCACACTAAATAACTTCAATCTACAACAATGCAACACAATTGTACCAATAGTAGTAAGAATTTCTATACTTCACGTCATTTAGACTTTTTATCAATCATCTAATGTGTATTTTTATCGACAACCTCCTTCGATGAAATTGTTTCACCTAACAACCACCTTCCACACCAATAATTTACCTTACAATCGTCTTTAAGACGTCTACAACCTCCATTAGCATATGCATGCCTAACAATTCACTCCCAACCAATCAATCTCATAATTAAATTATTTTACAATCTTTGCAATACCAATACAACCTAGGTTAGGCACTTATGGCTTCCAATCACCATCCCGTAAGTCCTAACATATATTTCATACATACTAGTCTTTATATAATACTCATATCAATAAATATAAATTTTATAAAACTTACATAAATATTATTTACAAAAGTGTCTCAATTATTAAATGAAAAATTAAAAAATCCAAATTCCTGAAAAAGAAATTGATGAACATTAATCACATTTATCTAACTCAATAAAAGAAGATATTCGCTCTACGAAATACCTTATTATTTGGACTTTCGTTAGGGATAGATTTATCATGATAAAGAGAGATTCAATCATTATCATGTTAAAGAGATTATATATACTAATAAACATCGCTACTTTTCGCAGGTCAATAGTGATGGATATATCAGTTAGCCACATATCCCTAATTTGATATTTATTTGCGATTACATGCAATATTTATCTGCTAGATAGATTTATCGACACTCTAAAAAGGTACAAAATACTATGACAACACTTTTGGAAAGTGTTGTATTAATATGTTTTTGAAAAAAATAATGGTTTGAAATAGCTAATATTTTTAACATTACCCACCTTAAAGTATTAAAGTTATAGCTAATTTGAAAATAATTATACTATATTTTGCTTTAAGTTTTCATCTCTTGGTATCTTGAAGTGGAAGACTTCTAATGTCACCTTAATTATTGTTATTCCAAGTGAAATAATAATTCCTAAAATTATATATTCTTGTGAAAATTAAATTAATCAACTTATATAAGTAATCTTGTTGGGATTATATTCCTAAATATTGGGAGTTCTTATATAGTTCAGATAAGAAAATATTTAATATTCAAAATATTAGTTAATTTTAACGTCCTAAATATTAAAAATATTAATTAAATATTAATTTTATCCAATGTAAAATTTATTCTATATGATAAAAAGGCCGACCAATTTTGCGTTGAAGTTTCATACTTTTATAATAGTCTGGATTGATTGAAGAATGCAAAATTAAGTTAAACGTTATTTTACTATATATTTAGTTGTTTTAAATTTTAGTTTCACATTATTTACCACGTAATTACTATAAATTAATATACTTTGTTGCAAATATTAAGTGAAGTAACAAATTTTCTTCTAAAACATTACTCGCTGATGTTAAAAAACTACAGGATGTCATTTTCTAATTTCCATATAGAAATTAGTTCACAAGAACGGCTACAAATTGTGTACTAACGAACGAAATAATTGGGGCGGAGTGTTGGCCAGTATAAATTTTGTACTAGACATGGGAGGCTCGCTTCTGATGTTTTGTGTGAGAAGAATGTGCCACCAAAACTTAAAGGTAAGTTCTATAGAGCGGTGGTCAGACCGGCTATGTTGGCCAGTCAAGAACTTCCATGTCCATAAGATGAAGGCAGCTGAAATAAGGATGTTGAGATGGATAGGTGAGAGTGGCCCCTGTAGAGGACAAGATACGGGAGGCGAGACTTCGATGGTTCGGGCGTGTGATGAGTAGAGACACAGATGCTCCAGTGAGGAGGTGCGAGAGGTTGGCCCTGGAGGGCCTGAGGAGAAGTAGAGGCAGGCCGAAGAAGTATTGCGGAGAGGTGATTAGGTAGGATATGGCATTTCTCCAGCTTACTGAGGACATGACCCTGGATTGGAAGGTATGGAGGTTGAGAATAAAGGTAAAGAGTTAGTATAGGTAGCCGAGTGTTATCCTTTATGTGTATTGTCGTATCCCTTGACTTCTATTATTACTTGTTGTTGCCTTCGTTTCGACTTTCTGATTAAATTACTTACTGTTAGTTTTGTATTTTTGCTCTGGTTTTCCGATTGATATGCTTGTTGTTGTCTTTCTTTTATCATTTCCGAGCCGAGGGTCTACCGAAAACAACCTCTCTTCCTTCTTGGAGGTAGGCGTAAGGGCTGCATACAATCTACCTTCCCCAGACCCTACTAGTGAGATTATACTGGGTTATTTTTATTGTTGTTGTTGTTGTTGTTGTTATGATCGAAATAATTGACTTCTTAATTATTTATTTAAGGTAAAATTTTAATGGATTTTGAAGTCCTACATTTTAGGTACCTAATTTAAATAAGTAAAGATTTAATAACCAAATTTCAATAAATATTTAGGTCCTAAATATTAGGATAATCAAATGACTATTTTGTCCAATGTTTTAAAGGGGGAAAAAAGGCGAACGTTATTTCGCTAAGGGCCTTCGTGTTTTTAATATAGAATAGATATAATTACCATAAATTAGTTAGAGATGGTAAACATACCACTTCTAGTGAAACTCTTGAAAATCCCAATTTGTAGTGTTCTTGACCAATTTGAAAATTTGAATGGAAATTTATGTATTTACAAGATTAATCCTTTTTAATATAAGTGTTTAAGAGTAGCAATTAACTCAAAATAATCCAAAAACATTGCCTTGGTTCATGGGAGGGATGTATAGGACGGATTCCCTTTGTTAGAGCAAGCCTTAGCTCAAAGAAATGAGTTAGCCACTCTCCTTCCTCGATCTTGGAGGTATTAATAGGGTTCCTATGTGTGCTGCCGTGCACCTGGGCAAGTGAACGCGCAGCTGAGTGCGCATACAAGAAAGAAAACCCTTCTTGTGTGCGCTGCCACGCAGCTGGGCACGTAGATGGGATAGTGTCCGGCAAAATGGCCATACCTTTCTGTAAAAATATCCAAATGACAAATAGTTTAATGCTTTGGAAACTAGACTGAAAGAGATTTTATTTTATAGGTATATCACCACCTAAATCCTTATATTGTGGTAGTTGTACTTGTTTGAAATCGGATCTTGTGCGAATTTATTTGAAACTTTAGCCCACTGCATAGTTCCCAAATTGGCTTAGTTCTAGGGATCTCCTAAAACCCTAAACCATTATAAGTTGGTTCTAGTCCATAACCTCTTGTGCAAGGGAACATAGCACTTAAGAAACTCATGGGCGTGCTTTAAGGCCTCACACATATAGGAAATCTTGAGGGGGCTTATATCCTCATCGGGAAAATACGTCTTCAATGGTTCATATTCTCCACCACAGGGTTCTCTTGCCCATTATCTGCCTTTTGGGTCACATAGATGATGTCGAACTCACTTAGCAGTAATTGCCACTTCGCCAACTTGCCAGTAGGTATAGGTGTCTGAAAAATATACTTTAAAGGGTCCGTTCTCAATATGAGGTATGTGTGTATGCATAGAAATAATACCTCAGCTTCTGGGCTTATCCATGTCAGGGAACAGCAAGTACGCTCAAAAAATGAATATCGAGCTTCATAGGGTGTGAACCTCTTACTCAGATAGTATATGGCTTGCTCTTTCCTCTCGGTCATGTCATGTTGTCCCAAGTCGCTTCCAAATGCCCCGTCCAATATGGACAGGTACAACAATAGAGGTCTCCCGGGCTCTGGTGGGACCATCACATGAGGTTTGGACAGATGCTTCTTGATTTTATTGAAATCCCTTTGACATTCCTCAGTCTAGGTTGTTGCAGCATCCTTTCTCAACATCTTGAAGATTGGCTCACATATTATTATCGATTGTACTATGAAACGACTAATGTAATTGAGACGACCCAAGAAGCTCATCACATCTTCCTTTCTTTTTGGCGGCGGCAGATCATCGGTGGCTTTGATCTTTGACGGGTCTAGCTCGATCCCTCGGCGGTGACAATGAAACCTAGTTGCTTTCCGACAGGGATCCCGAAGGCACAATTTACGGTGTTCAACTTTAAATTGTATCTTCGCAGACGGTAGAAAAACTTTCTTAAATCTGCTATGTGATCTGGACTCTTCTTGGATTTGATGATGATGTCATCCACATAAATCTCTATTTCCTAATAGATCATATCGTGAAAGAGGGTGGTTAGTGCCCTCATGTAGGTACCTCCGGCATTCTTCAAACCGACTGGCATCATTATTTAGCAATACACATCCTATGGTATGATGAAGGCCATTTTCTCTGCATCTCTTTCATCCATCCAAATCTGGTGATATCCAGCGAAACAATCAACAAAGGACTGGAGTTCATGCTTTGCATAGTTTTCGATCAAGATATGTATATTTGGCAGCGAAAAAGCATCCTTGGGACTTGCTCAGTTCAAATCTCTGTAGTCGACGCATACCCTGACCTTACTATCTTTCTTTGGTACGGGTACAATACTGGCTAACCAGGTCGAATACTCGACCACTCAAAGGACCTTAGCGTTGATATACTTAGTAACCTCCTCTTTTACTTTCAAACACATGTTTGGCTTGAATTTTCTGAGTTTCTGCTTCATCGGTGGACACATTAGGTTGGTAGGTAGTTTATGGGCTTCTATGGATGTGCTCAACCCTGTCACGTCATCATAGGACCAAAAAAGAGCTCTTTATATTATTTCAAAAATCTGATGTATTCTTATTTGTCAGATGGTGATAGGTGGATACTAATGTGATTCTCCTTGACTGTTTCGGAATCTCCCAAATTAACCATTTCAGTTTCCTCTAAATTCCACTTGGTTTTTTTCTCAAAATCCTCTACTTCCATGATGATTTCCTTGGGTATTACATCATTCTCCCATTCCTCTGAATCATTCTCATTGTGTTGAGTTGTCTCATTAAATGCCACAGTTGTAGATTCAACAGGATAGTTGAGATCCTCCATCTCCTCTCCCAAAATCATGTTGCAATTTGTATCTTCTTCAGTCAGGAACATACCTTTTATACTAGCTAGAATGTCATCTTCTTAAGAACCCCAAATCAAGTCATCCTTGCAGAATGTCTGGTACAACGATGGTATGGGTTTGGGCAATGGATAGTAGAAATTGTTCCATGGGGGCGAACAATCCTTATACTCTTGCACGATGTATTCATACCCGAGACCAAAGGTGGTAACCTAAGTTCGTGGTTGTATTGTTTCTGTTATCCCTTGAAGCTTGGAGCTGAGGCCTCGACCTGGCTCGTATCCTAGCCAAAGCAACATGCTCAACACTTTGTCACTCCACCATCATCCCTTATCAATTGTTTTTACCCTGTTCAATGTTGTGGAATTCCTCTCCTCCTAGCTTCATTTTGCCTTCAACTGCTAGTACATTTTGGTTTTTATAAATAGGATTGTTTCCATCTCCATGAACGACCACCTCCTAATGATCCCACTCAAATTTCACAACCTAGTGTGAAGTAGAAGCAACTGCCCCGGCCATGTGTATCCATGGTCGTCCCAATAGCAAGTTGTAATTGGTAGAGATATCTAATACTTGAAACTCAAGATCGAACACAATCAAACCTATCTTCAAACTCAAATCAATTTCTCCAATTGTAGCTCTTTATGATCCGTCGAATGCTTTCACGTTCGTGCTCCATAGCCGTACTTCAGTTATACCCTATACCCAGCCTCTCAAAGTGGTCAAAGGGCATATATTTAGACTCGAACCTTTATCGATCAAGACCCGAGCGATGAACTTATTTTCATATTGCACAGTAATGTGCAATGCCCAGGTTTGGCTTAAACCGTCCGGTGGCAACTCATCCTCATGAAAAGTGATCTTGTGTGTTTCCAGTAATTGTCCCACCATATTCACCATTTATCCATTGGTAATACCAATGGGCACATAATCATCATTCAACACCTTCATCAAGGCATTTGTTTGCGCGTCTGAATTCTATAGCAGTGATAAGATGGATATTTGGGCGGGAGTTTTGTTCAGATGATTGACAATAGAATATTCCTTGGCTTGTACCTTTCTCCACAAGTCATCAGTACCTGCTTCAACAATAGGTGGTTTTGGTGCAGTCTCCTTTCTTGTCCCTTCTTGGGCACGATTCTCTAGTGTGTATACTCTCCTTGTTCTAGTCATTCCTTGAGGGGCACCTGCTTCTTCTGCCTTTGTCTTTCACTTTCTTCTAGATTTATCCACATAGTCCCATGGAACAACATTAGGTTGATAAGCCGGTGATGGAGCTACCATCATAATGAACGATGACCTGGGTATAGCCACTTCGACTTCAAACGGGGCCATGGCTTGAACCACAACTGGTGAGGATATTACAGGGGATTCCACAACAGTGTATCCTTCTCGAGTAAGACCAACAGACCCTTCCAGGTCCCATTCCTCATAAGTCTCAATTATATTTACTCCCTTGCCCCTATGGTCGGGAAGGGGGTTTTTGCTGACATTGGGTATGAACTCCTTCAACTATATTACTTTAGTATCAATCCGTGTTTGAATCTTATCCTTCAACATGCTACATTCCTCAATGGTACGCTCTTTCATTCCAGAGTCATAGGCACAGGTTTTGTTGGGGTTGATCCACTGAGCTGAGTTTTATGTTACAGTTGCAAGGATGTGGGTGATGTAACTGATGGCTTTCAGCCTCTCATACAATTGGGCTATTGCTTCAACAAGAGGGGTGTATTTCCTGGGAGGTCTGTGGTCAAAGTTGGCTTGGGGTTTAGGGTATGTCGGACAGGTGGCGGTGAGTGATGGTATACTAGCTAGGTATAACAGTTATGGTAGGTCATAGCAGGATAATGGTGTTTCGGAGATAAGGGGTGATACAATGGTGGGGGTATTTGATAGGTGAGTGGAGATTTCGGCCCATGGGCTACCATCACGGCACCCACTTCCTTCTTTTTCGAGATTCCTCAAGACTGTAAAGCTTTATTAGTGGCCTGCAAAGCTTCAAAATTGGTAGCCATGCCACTCTTGATACCTTCTTCAATTCTTTCCCCTAACTTAATGATGTCAGAGCATTTGCAGTTTTCTATGACCATAAACCTTTCACAGTACTGCTAGTCATGAGCTCGCATAAAGAACTTATTCATATGTTCTTCCTCCAGAGGTGGCCTTACCTTAGCATCCTTAGATCTCCAATGGGTAGCATACACACGGAAGGTTTTCGTGGGTTTCTTCTTGAGGTTCTGGATGTAGAACACATCTGGAGCCTTTTCTGTATTGAATCTAAATCTGTCCATAAAATCGGGCACTATACTCACCCAACTAGACTATTTCTACGGGTTTTGACTGATATACCATAATAAGGCATCTCATGTGAAGCTTCGCATAAGCAACTTCATGCAAATTTGCTCATTTTTACCCGCACCTAAGAGTTTGTCGCAATAAGTCCTCAAGTGTGCTTTGGGATCACCAGTACTATCAAACATCTCGAATTTTGGAGGTTTATAACCCTCGGGCAGTTCTACATCTGGTGGAATGCATAAATATTCATAGTTTACGCCTTCAATACCTTTTCCTCCCTCGACACTGTGGACCCTTCCAAATAGCTTCTTAAACACTTCGGCCATGTTCTTAATGAGTATATCCTTTTTCATGGGTTCAGGTGTATACATGGCTTGTTACGGTGTGTATGGCAGGATTTCCACGTATACGGGGTTGCTTTGGTAGGTACCAGGGACCTGGGGATATAGATGATCAATGATGGATGCTTGGGGTGGATCATGAGTAGTTTGTGGTGTATTTTGAGGAAAGGCGTAGGTGACAGTTTATGGGTATTGAGTTGAATTGTGGTGGCGTTATTGTGGAACTTGTAGTGGTGGAGGGTTCTAATTTTATGGAGGTGTGGAGTTGGTACTGTTGAGTGGTAGGGGGATTTTGAGGAGCTTGAGTTTGTGGATTTTGAGGTTGTAGATTCTGGGGTTGTGGCGAATTTTGTGTAGTGATATTTTGCTGGTTAATATCAGGGACGTTCAAGGTGAGGGACAGGTTGGCGAGGTTATGGACCTTCTCTAACTCGCCTTGCAGTTCTAGAACTTCTTTTTCTAGATGTAGAACTAGCTCATTCCACCCCGATGTACTTCTTCCGTCAAATATTTCCACATTTTCTGTCAAAGGAGCCTTGCTTTTTGTTTTGATGTTGCTAGGAGGGGGAGGAGGTGAAAGACCTCTAGATCTTGTATGATATGTTGCTATTTCCAGAGTGCACGAACCAACCTTTGGGGATGAGAATAATAAATATAAAGAAAAAAGAAAAGGTAGCCAAGTCAGTAAGGTAAAACAAAAAAGATCATTGCGGTATTTAAGAAGATAGCACATAAAGCATTAAATATCTCGCGTCCTAATTTGGGGACCTCATTGTACCCAAGGTAAGCCTAAGCAACAAGTAAACTTGGAGAAATTTATGCCAACATTGTTTCATCCCATTAGTGCGAAATAAATCAAATCATTATGTTACTAAAACTAAATATGGAAATAGAATCACTAGTGGCTAAAGGCCTTATTACATCAATTCTAAAATGAAATATAATGCAGAGAAGAATTCTCCTATTCTACTTGGTCTCGGATGGCCCTTTTCCAAGTCTTGCCTTCTTTGCACCTCGATCATATTCCCAAGGTCGCGCATGTCAATCAACAGGTAAGCCATAGCCAGTTTTCCACCTTCATCATATCCCATACCCTGACAGTCCCAGAGTCTCTTCCTCACCTTCCCCTCTAACTTTATCAATCCCTGCTCCAAATATTCCAACCTTTATGTCATTCTCTTATAGCTTCCATGTTTGTCTTATGTTGCTCCATGCTCTTGGCTTCGGATTCGAAGACCCTCTTGCATAGCCTTTTGTATTTTACTTGAGCTTCGTCCTCTTCATCTATGATCCTTCACTTTAGCTTGATACCCGATTTGATATCCCCGGTTATGTCATCTTCCAGCCATGAAAGGTAGTAGTACATGTGTCCAGCATGAAACCTATCGTGCTCTATGGTTTTCTTCAATAATGATTATCTGATTCCACTTATGTTGAGCTTCGAAATTGAAAGGTATGATGTCCCCCTTAAAATCTACCTTGTATTGTGTCATGTTAGCTACTTGTGGTATAACCTGCTTTCTTCTAGCCTGCCTCATTACTCTTATTGGAGCATAAGGGTAAATACCTCGCAATCCTATAAACACCAGATGGGTAGCCTTCTTGGATCGGATTATGAACTCCTTACTTGGAAACCATTCGAACATCCATTGTACTTGTTTCTCAGTCAGATTGCTGAAGAGGTGTGCCCATCTTTGAGCATTTGTTGGCCTAGCAAATCTTTCAGGAGAAAAGGTCATCTTCTTTGGGTGATGGCAAGCAATATAGTCATTCATCGGCCTGCGACTCGCTTCTTTAGAGATGCTTTATTAACCATATTTCCAACAGAAGGTTGCTACCCTCAAAGTAACATGCCCCATTCTTGCATTGGTCCAGGGCTCGATACATTTCTACCAATATCATAGGGATAATAGTGTAAGTCTATCCCTCAATTCCCTCTATCATGGTTCTGGCTACCATGGCTAGTCGAGTATGGATTTTACCTCCTTGCATTGGGAAGATCATTAACCTCAAGAAACATACAATGAAAATATAAACCTTACAGTGAATTCACCCAACAAAAGTGATGGCCAATTCTTCATGAAACGACCGGTATGATTCACTATGAACATACAGCTCATACAGAAAATCAAAAGAAATTTAAGACTCCTTCAAACTATCCACTTCATCACTCTTCTTACTCCCGAACATTTTTTCAGAAAAGCATAGGGTGTGCTTTTTTCCGGTAGTAGAAAACCCGGACTATCCCAAAGGAGTTTAGCAAAACCTCCAATTTCCTCCAAGAGTGGGGTCATCTCCAAGTTTTCGAATCGAAAGACGGTCCATTTTTCATCCAAAACATAGTAGCAGCCTTGATTAGTTCCCTGCACGGCTGAACATCCATTAAGGATGGAAAATAGTATCCTTCTTGCATAATTTCTATCACACTGGGGGAGGTCGTTCCACCAATCGATCAACTTGAATGGAATGCTCTGGACCATACTGAACCTAGGAATGTCGTGCTTCATTGTTTGCATTAAAGAAAAGAGTTAGCCCTACCCCCTCCTGGTTTGATTAATTAAGTGATAATAGTCAATATGTTGGCACATTTCTCCAAGTAATACACATAGTGTGAATGTATCCTTCGAGATTGTAGAGATACCTTTGGACAATGTTTATCTAAAAGGATTTAATATGCCACGGATATTTAATCCATCCTAGGTTTAACATGATGCATGCAACGCTTCGATCAGAGTAGGCTTCTAAGGGTCTAACCGATACTCTCAAGCGGATAACTTGAGAGGAAAAGATACGGGACCGTCGACGCCACCGCTGATCAAATAGTCTACCGCTAATATGCCTTTCTACTTTAAAAACGAGATCTTTGGAAAGTACGGACACTCATCAAGCGTCGCTATGTTGATAATAGGCACGAGTGGAATATGATGTTGAAAGAATATTTATGAAAACAATAACAAGTAGCAAAATAATGTTATATGATGAAGAAATACATAAAGATAGTATTTGATAATGCGGTAAATAATTAAGGAGGAGAAGGAAAAGAAAAGCAAAGGGAAATAGTTAGCATGGTTCATAAGATTCGAAAAACATGATTGAACAGTAAAGCAAACAAAGGAGAGGGTAAAAGGAAGTTTATGGTGTAACAATTTTGAGCAAGTAAAGGGACGGTAAAAGGGAGGTGCATGGAAGAAGTCAAATAAAGAAAAATGATAATCTCACACAAGAAAAAATTTATCATACTAGGAGCCTAAGTATATCCCCAGCAGAGTCAACATGCTGCCGCGCCCTATTTTATAGAGAAAGCGGGTTTCGACATGTGACAAATCTTTTAAATAGGTATTAAAAAAGAAGAGTCTCAACCTAACGATTTTAAGGTGCGTTAGGGCACCTATTTACAAATATATCTTATTAGAACTAGTTTGTTCTATTAAATATTGGGTAAGGGTTCAAATTACCTTGAAGAGAAGGTATTAGGCATTCTTCGAGGTCCACAAATATGGTTCCCGATCGAATTTTGAACTATGTGAGATTATTGAATTATTAATTAGTTATCCTAAATGAGAATGAAATTTTATCTATTAATAGGCTAAACGGTCAAAGCAAGTGATTAATTATTCTAGGTGGAGCGGAACGATCATATATAGTCCAACTACTAATAATTAACTAATTTGAAGAATTTGAACGGAAATAATTCAAAGAGAATAATTTGAAAGAAAACACTTCAATCGTGGACTAATATTAATTGGTAAAACCTTTTGGTTACAAAGATATTCACCAAGTCTAAATTTCTTAATGATATTAATTACTAAGACTAGACATACAAGAGTAATTAGATACAGTGGGGGGAGTCCTACATTCTTTAGCGTAAAGGATCACCTCGTGCAACGTAAATAATAGTTCGCAACCATAAGTGAAATGGTTGCTCATATTATCCAGAAAGCACAGACTATCATCTCCAGCTACCCGATTACTATCTTTAAGTTGTTTACCTAAAATGCACTAATTCAATTCTAAATCGTACCATATATGTGCCTACCCGCCTCATGCTTATTGTCAAAGAGGTGTTGGACAACTATAAGGATGGTTCTATCATCCAAGGCTGAAAAAAATTAAAAGCCTAGGCGCCAAATAGTTCGAACAAGTAGGACTTCACATAAACACAATTAGCATAAATGGGGTTCACATTTACCTCCACAGATTAATTCATGTAAGTGCACAGCTATTACTAATCCAACGGTTTATAAGAAGATGGCAGAATTGAAGGGGGGATCAACGGGTTGCCCTATGAACATGATTTCTAATCACGGAGGGATGTTTGGCAGTTACTAGTTAGCTTATATCATTGAATTAAATGATTTGGACCTTAAAACATGATTTCTAGGTGAAGCTGTGAGTGGCTAGTCATAACAATGAATGAGTGTGAACAATTAGATGTTAAGACTATAAAAATAGTTTCTATATGGATATCACGGCAAAGTGGCTTCATTGTTAAATCTTATAGGCAGGATCTCTAGGTGATTCAAATCTTAAATAGTTTTAAGCGATACAACAGCTAAATGATACAAGTGAATGTTGCAATCCTATGAACATAGTTTCTAGGTGTCAGGAATCAAGAGCGTAGTTTATAAAACATGATAGTACAAACAGTTGGATTAGTTAACATAAAGTCCTATAGGCGTGATGCTAAGTGTGAAGTCCTAGGATATGATTTCTAGGTGTAGTAGCAGATAATCGAATTAACACAGAGTAGGTACTATAGGCATGATTTCTAAACGATATTGCAAATTCCATGGGCAGTGTCTGGTTACCAATTTTCTTGAGGTCCTAAGCTCATGATTTCTAAGTGGGATGGGTAAAGTTGAAGGTCCTATAGGCATGATATATATCAATAAGTAATACGCAGAAGTAAAGCATGGTTGACAAGTAGCAGGTAAAGTTATTTGGACCTAAAGGCATGTTATCTACCAAATCAAGAGAGAATTAAACTACCGTAGCCCCTTTTTAAATATTTTCCCCTATTATCGATTTTACAAATTATTAATGCCTAAGAACAAATAATTACAGGACCAAAATATACAAATAACCCAGTAACACATATGGCCTACAACGGCCTCCAACTTCATGTGAAACCACAAGGCCCAAACTTCAAATACGCAAGGGAAAGCTTGATACCACGGTTTAGACCTAATACCAAACTCGGCCCAACAGACCAGGCCAAAATTCAAAAGCAAACCAACTTTATTCACCAATGAAAACTAACACCCAACAAGATCACCAAGAATGCAAGTGAAAGCCTATGCAAATAGGTCATCTAGGCAACTTCAAACTTAAGCAAGAAGCACATATACACTCAAAAGCTTTTTAATCCTTAAGGTTTACAAACTAACCCAGAACAGGATAGTCTAGGTAACATATTAAGATGGGATATCTAATAGGTGAGAGAGAGCACATAAGCATGACAAAGAACACACTTGAAAACCTCTCAATTAATAAAAGTCACATAAGGGGATCCTACAAACGTATATTTTGAATACAATATCTGAGAGGTGTACAAACACATCGGTTAAGTAGAACAAAGCACACATTGGATAATTTATCAGGTTTATGGAGTCAGTTCAAAGTGACAGCATCTCAAGGATAGGTCCCCCAGAGTGGTCAGGACTTAATCTTATAGAATATGCAGGAGAAACCTTGTATAAAGGGTCCAAGTCAGACATGGCTTCTAAGCAGGGCACACAGCAAGTCAAATAGATAGTATGCATTCATCTGGTTTCAAAGAAACATGGGATCTTACAGGTTAATCAAAACACATAACATACAGCAAAGGATTCATGTGAAGAAGTTTCTAAACTGACTAACTAGAAGCGTCCAGACAAAGAATACTAAAGTTTACACTAGTCACATAGGCTGCAATTCACACAATCAGAAGACCATAGTCCTAAGGCATCATTTCTACTTGAAGGTTTCATCATGGAAGTAGAATATAGAGCATGTAAGCATGAGACACATAATCATGAGTAGGCAAGGATATCATTCTAAACGAGCATGCATTAACCGGTAGAGAGTTAAACTACAGATTTGAAGATACCAACCAGTTGCAAACAGAAGTAAACAAAGGAGAAGAATCATGTGTAAATATCATAAAATTCATACAATATACTACACATGTAAATAAAGTATTTTTTTTACCAATTAGCGAATCATAAATAATTTCAAGAAATAATAGGTAAATTATTTGTCACTCCCAAAAATACTAAAATTAATCAATTATTTATCAAAAAAATACTTTTAAAAATACATAATAGCTTAATATGCTATAAAGCTATAATAAATGATAAAATCACTATTTGGACATATAATGGAGCAATAATATGGAAAATATTCTATAAACATTGCTTAAAAATATATAAAATATATATTAATCCACAAAGGCTAAATGGAACCATGAGGGCAAAATTGAGTATCAACAAAGGGTGATGAAGTGCACCCGCTATTTTTATACTACATGGTGAGGATGAGAGTAAAAGCACGAAGGGTGATTCCATGTACTTGTATTTATGATATATGGTGAGGATGAAAGTAAAAGCACGAAGGGTGATGCCGTGCACTTTGTTGATTTTATTGCTTTTACTTGATACTTGGATTGTGAACTTAGCTTGGAGAAAGAGACTTACTTAGTGATTCTTTACTTATTGTTACGTTCCCCAACCCGTTATTTCTTTTGATGCTTTACTTATTATTTTTCGTTGCTTTATATGTATATATATATATGCACAGGTTTCTAGTAGGTGTCTTGACTTAGCCTCATCACTAGCTCGTCGAGGTTAGGCTCGACACTTACTAAGTATATCGAGTTGGTTGTACTCATACTATACTTCTGCACTTATTATTCAGATTTTGATGTCGGTACCAGCGGAGTCCCGAGAGGTACTTAATGGATATGAGACGGTGATTCGAGGTAGAGTTGTATCCCAATCGCAGGCCTTAGAGTTACTTTCCTATTTCTTTGTGTTGTTTCCTTTTATTTCGGACAGTGTTGTATTGCTTTCAAACCTTGTATTTAGTTTGATCTATACACTCATGTACTTGTGACACCAAAATCTTGGGATGGTTTATGTTATGTCAGGATCAGTTATCAGATATTTATTACTTTCTTTTTTGTATTATCTGTTGTGTTAGCTTGCATGTCATTCGGTGTTAGGTGCCATCAAGGCTCCGCAGTTGAGATTGCGGGTCGTGACAAGTTGGTATCAGAGCACTAGGTTGCCTAGGTCTCACGAGTCATGAGCAATCTTAGTAGAGTCTGTGCTTATCTTCTAGAGGCTATAAGGCTTTAGGAAATTTCACTTCTTTCTTACTCTGTCGGGCGACTTCATTCTATCATTGAGTCTGAATCATTCTATTCTTCTTCTCTCACAGATGGTGAGGAGACATACAACCCATAACGGATCAGGTGACGGAGCCACAAGTTACAACCACTACCAGGGGTAGGGGCCGAGGTTGAGCGAGAGATAAAGGAAAAGGTAGAGCTCAGCCTCGATCACGCGCAGCAACACCTATTGCAGAGCCTTAGGTCGAGTAGGATGAGGAGATCCCCATTAAGACTGCTCCAGTTCGACCAACTCAGGTCCCAGAGGGGTTCATTGCTACCCCTGTACTTCAGGACGCCTTAGTTCTCCTAGTCGGTCTTATGGAGAGCATGGCCTAGGCCAGTGTATTTTCTATAGCACCAGCTGTCTCTCTAGCTAGGGGAGGAGCTCAGACCCCCTTCACTCATATACCAGAGCAGATGGCTCACCGATATCAGACTTTGACAGTCCTAGTAGTTGGATCAGTTCAGCCTGTTATTGGTACACAGCCCCGGGAGGGACCCCCTATGTCGTCTGAGGGGCTGAACAGGTTGGACAATTTCACCAAGTTATTTCCCATTCACTTTGGTGGTACACCTTATGAGAACCCCAGTATTTCATAAATCGTTGCCATGAAGTACTGCGCAACATGGGTATAGTGGAGTCCAATATAGTTGACTTTGTAGTGTTTCAGATGCATGGTTCCGCCAAGAGGTGGTGGCAGAAGTATGTTCGGGCATACCAGCAGGTTCACCTCCGCTCACTTGGGATCAGTTCTCATAGATGTACTTAGAGAAGTTCATCCCCTTCACTTTGAGGGAGGACTTCTACAGCCAGTTGGAGCACCTCCAGCAGGGTAGCATGAATGTTACCTAGTATGAGACCAGATTCATGGATTTATCTCGCCATGCAGTTGTCTTGATCCCTACTGAGAGGGAGAGGGTGAGGAGATTTATCGATGGCCTTACTTACGGCATCAGACTACAGATGGACAGAGAGACCGAGGATAATATTTCCTTCACTAGGGTTGTAGAGATTGCTCATTTGGTGCCTCATATGTAGGCAGGGGTTCATTTGGTATAGGCCATCCCATCAGGCCGATTCATTCAGCACTTCAGGTATCACACGGTGCTTCAGGCAGTCGTAGTTCTTATGGGCCTCATTTAGAGTTATCAAGGTGGTTATTTAGGTTGACAGGGTTAGTTCCAGGGTCAGCAGTCACATCAGCCGAGGGTTTGTTATACTTGTAGGGACCCGAGGCACGTCGTGAGGTTTTTCCCCAAGTCACAGATAAGCATGCCACAGCAGGATACTCGTGTCATGGTTCCAGCACCGGTTGCTCCACCACCTACCCAGCCAGCCACGAGTAGGGTCAGGCAGCTAGAGGTGGAGGCCATCCAGTTAGAGGTCGTCCGAGAGGTGGAGGTCAAATTGGTGGGGCTCAGCCCCATTGCTATGCATTCCCAGCTAAACCCGAGGCAGAGTCGTCCGATGCGGTCATCATAGGTATTATTCCAATTTGCCATAGAGATGCATCAAATTTATTTAATCTGGGCTCTACTTACTCGTACGTGTCATTCTATTTTGCTTCATGTTTGGATATGTCCCGTGATTCTTTAAGTGCTCATATTTTTGTGTCTACGGCTGTTCGGGATTCTATTATTGTAGATCGGGTCTATCGTGCTTGTTTGGTCACTATCAAGAGCTATAAGACAGGGGTTGACCTTCTATTACTTGATATAGTGGACATTAACGTGATCTTAGGCAAGGATTGGATGTCATTATATCACGCTGTCTTTGATTATCATGCCAAGATGGTGAAGTTAGCTATACTGGATTAACTTGATTAGAGTAGAGAGGGACTCCTGTTTATTCCACTAGCACGGTCATTTCATATGTGAAGGCTCGGGGTATGGTCTAGAAAGGGTGTCTGGTATATTTATCCTATATCCGCAATTCTAGTGCGGAGGTTCCTTCCATAGATTCGGTTTCGGTGGTGAGAGAGTTTCCAGGGGTGTTTCCTACGTACTTGTTGTGTATGCCACCCAACAGAGATATCGACTTTTGCATTGGCTTGGTTCCGGGCAATCAGCCTATTTCTATTCTACCATATGGTATGGCCCCAGTTGAATTGAAAGAATTGAAGGAGCAGTTATAGGATTTTCTTGATAGGGGATTTATTATACATAGTGTCTCTCCTGGGGGTGCACCGGTGTTGTTTGTGAAGAAACAAGACGGCTCTATGAGGATGTGTAGAGCTGAACAATGTCACTATCAAGAACAAGTATCCGCTATCGAGGATTGATGACTTATTTGACCAGCTTCTGGGTGCCAAGGTGTTTTTGAAGTTTAATTCGAGGTCCGGCTACCATCAGGTGAAGATTATGGCATCAGATGTCCCAAAGACAACTTTTTGGACTTGGTATGGTCACTACGAGTTCTTGGTGATGTCATTTGGCTTGACTAATGCCCCAGCAGCCTTTATGGATTTGATGATCCGAGTGTTAAAGCCCTATCTGGATTGATTTATGATTGTCTTCATTAACGATATCTTGGTTTATTCCTGCAGTCGAGAGGAGCATAAGCAACATCTACGGATCGTATGGCAGACTCTGAGGGATCATCAATTATATGCCAAGTATTCAAAGTATGAATTCTGGTTGGACTCGGTTGCCTTTTTGGGCCATGTTGTATTTTTCGAGGGCATCAAAGTGGATCCAAAGAATATTGAGGCAGTTCAAAACTAGCCTAGACCTACTTTAGCTACAGAGGTTCAGAGCTTCTTGGGTTTGGTGGGTTACTATCGCCGGTTCATGGAGGGGTTTTCATCTATCTCAACCTCTTAATCAAGTTGACCTAGAAGTGTGCTCTTTTCTTATGGTTCGATGAGTGTGAGGTGAGCTTTTAGAAGATCAAGACTACATTGACTACAACCCCAGTGTTGGTGTTGCCTACCGGTTCGAGATCGTATACTGTGAATTATGATGCATTGCGGATTAAGCTTGGCACGGCATTGATGCAGGATGGTAAGGTGATTGCCTACGCTTCTCGATAGTTGAAGGTTCATGAGAAGAATTGCCTTGTGCATAATTTACAGTTGGCAGACATCGTTCACGCATTGAAAATTTGGAGGCACTATTTATACGGCATTCCATATGAGGTCTATACTGACCATCAGAGTCTCCAGCACCTGTTCAGGCATAAGGACCTTAATTTGCGGCATCGGAGATAGCTAGAGTTGCTGAAAGACTATGATATCACCATATTATATCATTTGGGGAAGGCCAACATAATGGCCGATGAATTGAGTAGAAACGCTAAGAGCATGGGTAGTTTGGAATATTTAGCGGTAGTGGAGAGGCTACTAGCCATGGATGTTTAGGCTTTGGCCAACCGGTTCATAAGATTGGACGTTTCGGAGC
Organism: Nicotiana otophora; assembly: GCA_000715115.1. Taxonomy (NCBI): domain Eukaryota; kingdom Viridiplantae; phylum Streptophyta; class Magnoliopsida; order Solanales; family Solanaceae; genus Nicotiana; species Nicotiana otophora. The sequence continues at coordinate 97,260 of AWOL01S0149968.1, forward strand.
CTAGCCAGGTTCTTGCTTGTGTTATGGCATAGTCATCGTTGCTGGAGCATACCAAGGCTTGCTAGTTTGATGATCCTCACTTTTTGGTATTGAGGGACACGGTGCAGTATGGTAGTGCCAAGAAGGTTGTTATTGGAGATGATGGTGTTATGCGGCTTCAGGGCCGGATTTGTGTTCCAAATGTTGATGGGTTGAGAGAGTAGATCCTCAAGCAGGCTCACAATTCGTGCTATTCCATTTACTCAGTCGTCACCAAGATGTACCGTGACTTGAAACAGCACTATTGGTGGTGGACAATGAAGAAAGATATTGTTGCTTATGTCTCTCGGTGTTTGAATTGCCAACAGGTGAAGTATGAGCATCAGAAATCGGGTGGGCTGATTCGGAGATTGGAGATACCGGAGTGGAAGTGGGAGCGCATCACTTGTATTTTGTAGAAGGCTTACCATAAACCTTGAGAAAATATGATGCAGTCTGGGTTATTGTGGACCGATTGACTAAGTCCGCACACTTCAGTCCGGTAATGACTTCCTATTCTTTGGAGCGATTGGATTAGATTTACACCCGAGAGATTATCCGCCTACACGGCATACCCATTTCCATAATTTCTGACCAAGCACAGAGTTCACATTGCATTTTTGGAGAGCCGTGCAATGTGAGTTGGACATGTGGGTCGAGCTGTGTACCGCGTTTCATTCTCAAATAGACAGACACTCCGAGCGCACTATTCAAATATTGGAGAATATGTTGCAGGCATGTTGTATGGATTTCAGGGGTCACTGGGACCAGTTTTTACCTCTAGCGGAGTTCGCCTACAACAACAGCTATCAGTCGAGCATCCAGATGGGTCCGTATGAGGCCTTATATGGGAGGGGATGTCTTTTGCCGATTGGTTGGTTTGAGCCCGGTGAGACTAGATTATTGGGCATTGATTTGGTCCATGATGCTTTGGAAAAGGTTAAGGTGATTCAAATGCGACTTCGTATAGCTCAATATAGGCAGAAGAGTTATGCGGACTGGAAGGTTCGAGATGTGGCTTACATGGTGGGAGAGAAGGTTCTTCTCCGAGTGTCGCCTATGAAGGGCGTGATGCAGTTTGGGAAAAAGATCTAGTTGCGCCCGAGGTTTATTGGCCCGTTTGAGATCTTGGAGAAAGTTGGGGAAGTTGCTAATAGACTTGCATTGCCTTCTAGCCTAGCAAGGGTACATCCGATATTTGATGTTTCCATGATTCGGAAGTACCATGAGGATAGATCACATATTTTAGACTTCAGCACGGCGCAACTTGATGAAAATTTGACCTATGAGGAAGAGCCAGTGGCTATTTTAGATCAGCAGGTTACGTAGGAGTCCGAGTATGATATGCGGAGTAGATACCCCCACCTTTTTATCAGTCCAGGTACACTTTTATGTTTGTTCGAGGGCGAACGTTTCTTTTAGAGGTGGAGAATGTGACGACCTGACAGATCATTTTGAGTGCTAGCCTTAATTTATGTATTTTGACAACTCTCATAACTTCATTTAATGTTGATTGATTTGTGTGCCTGGTCCGTATCACTTTTCGAAAAGCTTTTATGTGACTTTTTGAAGAAAATGTGATTTTTGACTAAAATTGAGGCTAGAGTTGACCACGATCAATATTTTTGGTAAACAACCTCGGATCTGTGTTTTGACGATTTCAGTAGGTTTGTATGATATTTTGGACTTGTACATATGTTTGATTGGGGTCCCGGGTTACCCGAGCGCGTTTCGATGCATTATGTGAAAGATTATGAAAATTGAGTTTTAAGTTGAAATCTTTGAGTTTTAATGATTTAAGTTGAAATCTTTCAGTCTCGTCTCTCTCTTGAACTGAAAACTGAGAAGTGGAAAAATCGAAATCTCAATGATTAATACGTGTATGTCTATATGAGTAGTCTTGATTGTATTAAAAATTTGGTTAATACGTGTATGACATTATGAGTAGTCTTGAAGACTATTTAATTTAAAAAATACCCTTTGGTTAGATCTTAGATGGTATTGATTTCAAATTGTTTAGTATTGATTGAATGATTGTTCAAAAACATTCTATTTGGTTTAGCCGATACGCCACCCGATAACCGCCCAATAATTATTAATTCGATACCAATCCGCCCGTTGTCTTATTGGATGGCTAGCGGATTACTACATTTATAATCCGATAACTGGTAATCCAAACTGGTAAGTGTAATCATCCGTCTGATCCACCTGATAAGCATCCTTAGTTGAAACCCTTTTCTCTCATCTTCTCCTGTCTCTCCTTTTCAGCTCATTCTTTCATCCGCTCAATTTCCCACATTGGGTCGTCCTTGACCATATGATCTAGCTTGCCGTACTTGTAGTACCCATCATAGTTAGCTTTGTCGATTTGCTTAGGCTTACTACTGGTCTCTCTCTTAGATGCACTTTTGGAATTCGTCATGAACCTCTTGAACTTGGCAAACATTGCTAGATCAGGATCATCATAGTCAGATTCATCATCCTCAGACGCTTTAAAAACCAAGGCATTATCCTTCTTTATCTCTTCCTCGTGCAGTTCTATCTTTCTCATTTCATGAGTTTTTAAGTTTCCAACCAACTCATCAGGTGAGATGTTGTCCAATTTCTTGGCTTCCTGGATTGCAATGACTTTTGATTCCCATGAAGCTGGAAGGATTCTTAGAACTTTGCTAACCAACTCTTCTGAGTTAAACACCTTTCCAAGTGATTTCAGTTCATTGGTTATTATAGTAAACCTAGTTATCATATCCTAGATGGGCTCAGACTCCTTCATGGAGAAGAGCTCATAGTTTTTCATGAGTAGCTATATCCTTGATCTATTTACTTGGTTTATTCCTTCATGGGTAGTTTGGAGTGAATCCCATATCTGCTTCGCATTGGAGCACAAAGAAATTATATTGTACTCATCAAGACCAAGTCCACAGATAAGGATTTTCTTAGCCTTTGCATTCTTCTCCATCATTCTGAAATCTGTTGCCACAAATCCGGAGGGGTCCTTCTGTTTCATTTTGTGCATTTTGTTTAGTAGGAATCAAAGGACCTTGGTTCACTATAGTCCATAGTTCATAGTCTTCAGCTGTCAGGAAGTCTTCTATTCTTGCTTTCTACCAACTGTAATATATTTCATTGAACAGGGGTGGCCTGGTAGTTGATTGTCCTTCATTAAATCCGGGTGGAGCACTCATATTTCTTCCAAGATCTCTCTAGGTGTTAGCCGTATATATGAGAGATTCTTCTCTGATACCAATTATTAGTTTGAGTGCCCGTATAGATTACTAAAGAACTTGGTTCTTTACCGTGTTCCTTAAGCGTGAAGTAAATAAGCAATAAAATGAACACACTGATTTTTACGTAGAAAATCACCCGGATCAAAAGGTGCAAACACCACGACCTACCACGTAGGATTTTCAACTCCAACTCCACTAGAACAATGAGTCAAAATGTATCAATTACAAGACTGTAATTAAATACTCTCCAATACTCCTACTACTCCTATTTGATTCACATGTTACTCTAACTTGTAAAGCAAAATACTCACTCCAACTCACTAATTGTTTATGACACTTGATTACAACTCAATTTCCTAAAACACATTCACTAGACTGACTCAGGAAGAATACGATACAAGTATTCGACTCGAGTAAATGACTTATGACTCTTTAGTTGATGTGTAAAAAGATAGATCAGAAGTCCAAAGTCGATCATATTTAAACGCTTCAACTTGAGATCTTTTAGGAGTCCTATTCATAGTTAGCTTCCTCTTTGATAGGACTCCTACTGTTCCAAGGATTCTACAAGCTTTTGGACTTTTGTCTCTGACTGAATTATCCGTATCTTCTTGAGCAACGACCCTTATCACATATAGCAGCCTTCTTCCACCAACCTCGGACCTGGTAACTTTGAGATAAAGTTACTGTCTTGTACAGACGTACAAATATCAACATGAGGAGCTGGTCCTTTATCATGAGGACCTTGTTCTTTGAACATTTAGTCATACTTTGTTAGTCATCAAAATTTAAACACTCAACACTGCTTATGACGTGCCCTGGTATTGCAGTTTGACAGTTATTATGTCCAGCTCATAACAAGTGTTCATTCTCTCTTTCCACCTCTGCAACATGTTCAGATTGTGTTCCTTAGTTAGTAAACTCAATGCACTAGTCTCCCGACACTTGTTGGGATAATCATGAGAGAGCGTGTCCTTCCATAAGTCGCTTTAACACTCCCCTTCTTATAGGATTCTTAAGGGGATCTCATCAAGTCCAAATGCACTTTTGGGGTTACTATAACATCACATATATTTCTCATGCGTGTCCTGTCTCTCCTTGGCGACTAGGCACTTTCCAAGTCACAACCCTATTGTGGGCTCATTACGAACACTCTCAAACCTTCCCCATTTACTCAACAATATTTCCTCGGGTTCCACTATCTTTAACACTACGCTCCTAGGATCATTTGCCATGTCATGAACATTGTCATATGCGGAGAATTTGCTATCCTTAACATTCCACATCCTTGGGTGGACATGGGTTTATCATTTGCCTTTATCACTGGAGCATCATATTAACTGTTAGAACCTCTCCAACCCATGCATGATTCCACCCCAATATTAATACATCCTAGATACATGGCTTTATTCGTGTGTAGTTGAACGTAAGTAGCCTTACCGCGACCTTTCCTTCCCCACTTCAGGTGGATGTTCCAGATTTTGTCACATATCATGAACATGTTAATTTGATGGACAAGTCTATCATATCGCTAATCCTTCCATATAGGACCGTCTATTGGAAGGGTTAAGTTGCTAGGGTGATAACCTCAAAGTGCTCAACCTCTTTACTTTCAATCTCATAGGCTTGGAGCCAAGATTCCTTATGTCAAAATTCCGCTAGGTCAAATTGTAGCTTCGTATATTTATGAGACACCTATCACACTCATGGCGCAAGGATCATCCCGTTCCAAGTTCAAATTGGTAGTAACCTTCATACCTCTTAGGATATAACTTCCTGAAATGCCTCTGCTCAGCACATTGGTGGATTCTTGAATAATTCCAGCTCAATCTCTTACCCCCGCCATTCCTATTTGCATTAAAAACTTGTTGGGGTTGTAGGTTCAAACATGTCAAAGAAGAAGTATCATTCCATGATCAAGCATATTGGGAAGGAAACTCTATGGTCATATTCATTCAAACACATCGTAGAATAAAGTGGAGGAGGCTGAGAATCACCAAAAGTCCAATTTGGATGTTCGACATAAAGATTTGGGAGTTTGAAGAAAGTGAACGAGTCCTTCTCAAGATATTTCCACATGAAGACATTATGTGAATTGGTAATAAAGGTAAAGTAGGTGCAGTGCACATTGGGCCTTATAGAATCGTGAAGGAAATAGACCAAGTAGCCTATGATTTGTATTTCCTCCATCGTTGTCCTCCATGCATCCCATGTTTCATGTGTCCCAGTTGAAGTTGGTGATTTAGGAATTCGCCACTCATTGTTCCAGTAGAGACTATTCAGTTTAATGAAGAAATGACTTACGAGGAGATCCTGGTTGCAATTCTTGATAGACAAATCTGAAAGTTGAGGAATAAATAGATTGCCTCCACGAAAGTGCTATGACAAAACCAAGAAGTGGGAGGGGACACCTTGGAGGCCAAGGAAGAGATGAAGAAGAAATACAATCACTTGTTGTGTAACTATATTTTTGTGTTTTAAAAAAAATGTTAGGAGTTTTCTTTCTATGAACTATGTTCAAGCTTGTACAGTTTATGCTAAGATGCTCCTTTAGGTAATATAATGCTTATGAGAGGTTGTGGTTGGTGTTGTTCTCATGCTATGTTACGTCGTTGGGATATGACTATGTTGTTAGGATTTCTTTCTGAGGCTCTCTGACAGGTGGATAGGCCCAAAAATAGAGGAAACCCTGCCAAAATCTTTGGAAATCTGGAGAGTTAGACAAATTGCGAGGCACTGGTTATTTATGATTGATAATAAGTAACGAGAGGTGTATGAAGGTGACTATATGAAGAGAAAGGTTATGCTCAGTGTCTAGGGTGGACTCTAACCATCATTCGAGGATGAATGATCCTAAGCGGAGGAGGATGTAAAGCCCAATAAATTTGCATAGTTGACTCGGGTTATTTATGTAAGTTTAAGAGGGTAATAAAGTGAATCTTGGAGTCGTGCGTACCCACTAAGGGATAGTGGTGATTAGAATATAGTAATGTGTGTATAGTTCAAGTTAAGGTAATTGGGAATCTCAATATAGCAAAAGGAGGTAAAAAAACATACAGTTTGAAAAGTTGGTTGAAATTGGCAAAAACAGCGCATTTAGGCACTAATGCGCGCTCAGCGCACGAAAGGAAAATAGAGTTTGCAAGGAATAAACCAGCGCATTTAGTATGTAATGCACGCTCAGTGTGCACTAGGAACTTTTGCCTAAACAGTGATAGCTCACGTTGCATGCGCGCCGCGCGCCCGCCGCAAGGTCTTCTGCAATATATAAGTACATGAGCGAGGAGAGAGAAAAATAAAAGGATTTCAAGGCTAGGGCTTTTCTCTCAATCACCTATCCGGCCAAGGCTTTCAATACACACTTAAGGTGAGTTTTTAAGAGTGTTTTTATGAAGATTTCACTTCTCAATCACTAGTTACAATAGGGTATTTTATTGGATTCCATAGGATTTCTTCAAAATCCCAAGAACACCCCAAAGGTTGGCTTTCAAGATTTGGGCTACAAGAGGTAATCCTTCACCCTAAAACCTACATTCATGGATTGTTAGTGAATATATGAGCAAAAAATAAGTATTATCATTTATGGAATGGTGATTAGAAGCCATTAGTGCTTAACCTAGATTATTGGGTGTTGTAGAGATTTGGTAATGAGTTAATTAGTAAAATTGGGTGAATGTGAGTTCATTGATGATTGTAATGGTGCTAAAGAAGGCAGTTTGTATTCAAGGCACGTTGTAGTATCTCTTATTGGTGGGAAGGAGGGATTGTTGGATGAAGAAACACCATTACTAGAGGTAGTAAAATGCTATGCACTCTAGCCATTTGATAAAATGCCTAAATAATCTAAAATCTGGATATTTTTACTAATATTGGTCCAATTGAATTATGTTGATGTAGATTGAAGTTGTAAGGGTAGTGGGAGGTTTTAATATCACTAAAGAGCTGAATCAGGGTATGTTAGCTAAACTCCATTTCTAGAATCGGAATCCATGAGTTCCTCATATGTTCCAAATGTGGCTTGTTCAAACTCTTGTTCCTACTGTTCCGAATGTTTTTCGATAATTGATTTTCCTAAATTCTTATGTACTCGAGCCATGTTCAAATTTCCCTTATCATTTTAAGCTCCCCTAAATGGGAAACTGTTTAAATATGGTTGTTGTAACTAATGCATATGATTTGAATCCTTGTTTCAATTGTAAATCACCATGCTATCCCTTGTAAGTATTTCCAATGTGTTCTGAGTTCATACATACTCATGAGTTGAAACTGTGTATAGCCCTTTGGAAAAAGTATTTCAAGAATTAATGGTGTATTACTCATTTATGATCTTAACTTGTACTTCGATTGCTAGTCATTTTGCTCCATTCTTTGAAAAGCAATCCGTTGTTTGTAAGGCCTTTATTGCTAATGAACTTAAAGTTATGATTTTCAGAATATTCTATATGTTGATGTTTATTATAACGATCCTTAAAACTAAGGAAATGAAAGTGTGAAATATGAACTACGGCCATCGTTCCATGAATGAAGAACTCTATGTATGGCCAAGAAAGCCAATGAAATAATGATGTTGTATGTGGTTAGAATGCTAATGAAGTTATATATGGTATGAAAGGTTATGAGATGAATGCATTTATATTTATATTTCCTTTGTATACAAAAATATTTTTGAGAGTATCATTAGCGATCCAATGATGGGTGGGTTATAACGGCCCACACCTAAAACTACACGTGCTGGAGTAGGAGTTGATTAAGATTATTTCCATTAATTGGGATGAAATTGATGTGTTGAGATTATTCCCCTTAATTGGATTGATATTATTTCTAGCCTTAGATTGGATGTCGACTCACACGGTATATGTGGGGAGACGACCTAGTCGATCGGGTGGTGATCGGATGCCATGTAGCGCGCATGGTGGTTCCTCCTTCTTTGTATCGCTTTTTATTCACATCGCCATGTCAATCCACATTGATTCGTGGAGATATGGCTTAGCCGATCGAGTTTGTGATCACACTCAATGCCTCGTATATGGTGTGATGATCGGAGGCTAATGATCTCCCAACCAATGTAAATAATTTATTTTTAAAATTGTTATGTTGTAACTTGGCATTTGGATATCATTGGTTTTTCCTTGTTGCTTTCGTGATTATACCCTTTTTATGTTGGCATTCTATTTACTAAGAAGGTATTTAGCTTTACATACTAGTACTATTCTATATGTACTAACGCCCCTTTTGTCGGAGGCGCTGCATCTTTAATGGATGCAGGTGGTTCCTCAGCAGGCGATTTTGATCCTCTTTAGCGGTTACCCTCTACTCAGCTGATTTTTGTGAGCCCTACTCTATTTTGGGGATTAATGTCTCTTGACATTGTACATTGTGTTTTGAGGTATAGCCGGGGCCTTGTCACCGGCACTTGCATACTACTCTTCTGTTATACTTAGAGGCTCCGTAGACAGGTTGTGGGTGGTGTTCGGTTTAGGGTAATAAACTAGAAATGTTTGTATTTGTTAAACATGTTTTCCCCTTACAATTATGAACTTGTAATCTTTTAGAAATTTTAAATGAAGGCTCTATAAGTACTGGATAAAGGATGTGGTACACTTTACTCTTCTCATGTCTATTTCTTGTTGCTGATTCTTAAATTGATCATGGATAAGGTTGGGTAGAAGGCATCAAGTAGGCTTGCTTGACTAGGATGTCTTGGTCGAGTGTCGGTTGCGTCCCCCAAGGTCGGGGTGTGACACCAGTGGAGTCCCGAGAGGTACTTAGCAGATATCAGATGTTGATTCGAGGTAGAGTTGCATCACATTCGCAGGCCTTAGAGTCACTTTGCTATTTCATTGTATCGTTTCCTTTTATTTCGGATAGTGTTGTATTTCTTTCAAACCTTGTATTTAGCTGGATGTAGATGCTCAAGTACTTGTGACTCCAAAATCTTGGGATGGTTTATGTTATGTCAGGGATCAGTTATCAAATATTTATTGCTTTCCTTTTTGTATTGTCTATTGTGTTGGATTGACGGGCATTCGGTGTTAGGCGTCATCACGGACCCAATGTTGGGATTTTGAGTTGTAACATTACAGAGTCCACTTCTATCTTATCTACGGTTTCTTATTCCAGACAGTTGTGATGACACGATCGGTCATTTATAGTTTTACCCTTCATTTCTGTGTTCCAGGACCTCGAATAGCTCTATTTAGCCTTCCTCGATTTGCGTACATATTTATTGTCCTTTTTCTGAAAGATTTTTATGGGAAATTGATGAAAATGTGAAATTATGCCTTAAAACTCACTTGAGTTGACTACGGTAAACATTTTGTGTAAACAAACTGGATCAGTATTTTGATGGTCCCAGTTCTGTATCATGATTTTGGACTCGGTCGTATGCCCGGAATCGAAGTCGAAAGTCCCTAACTTTATTTATCATAATTTGTTAAAACCTAGAAGTTCAAAGGTTTAAAGAATTTATAAATTTGACCGTGAGTTAACTTTATTGTTATTGGGTTTGAATTTTTGTTCTGAAACTTGGTATAGGTTTGTTTCAGTATTTATGACTTGTCTGCAAAATTTAGTGCAAAACGGAGTTGATTTGATGTGATTCGGACGTCCGGTTGAGATATTTCATGTTCTTAAGTTTCGTTGAAAATTTAATTCATTTTGGTGTCTGATTCGTAGTTCTCAGTGTTATTTTAGTGTTTTGATCACACGAGCGAGTTAGTATGATGTTTTTGGAATTGTGTGCATGTTTGGTTTGGAGCCGTGAGGGCTCGGGTGAGTTTCGGATAGGTTGTGGATGTTGTTGAACTTAAGGAAAATGTTGATTTAGCTTCTTCTGGTTTGTGATGCATGCTTCTTAGCGATTGGGAAGATACTCCAGCGATCGTGAACACTAATTGGGACTGAGGTGGATTTCTCTATTCGCGAATGCGAAGTACAAGACGTGAACGCGAAGTGGAGGGGGGTTGCCTTTCGCAAACGCGGACAACCTATCACGAACGCATAGCGTTGGGGGACCTAGGAAGGGGGGTCGGTGGTTTTCTTTACGCAAACGTGAGCCCTGGCTCGCGAACGCGGAGGCCAGAAGGAGAAGCCATCGTGAACATATGATAAACTCACAAACGCGTAGGCCATTTGGGTCGTTGTGCATCGCAAACGCGGTAGGCCCTTCGCGAACGTGAAGAAGGCCTAACACCCAGTCACCTAAATATTCCAAACACGGGATTTTACCCATTTTTCATCATCTTTTCATTAGAGCTCGTCCTAGAGGCGATTTGGAGGAGAAATTTCATCACCCTTTCATAGGTTAGTGTACTTTAACTTATGTTCTTCCATTTCCATCATCACCCATAAATTTCTAATCTTAATCAATATTCTTTGGATGGGGTTTTTGGAAATTTAGGATTTAGACCTCAATTTGGGATCGGATTTTGAAACTAATTATATAATCGGGCTCGAGAGTGCATCGGTAAATTGATTTTGGTCTGAATCTCAAATTTTGACCGAGCGGGCCCGGGGGTTGACTTTTGTAGACTTTTTAGAAAAAGTGTAAAGATCTTAACTTTATGTATTATAATTGATTTCCCTAGCATTATTTAATGTTATTGAGTCAAGTTTGGTTAGATTCGGTTGGTTTGAAAGCGGATTTTAGAGGATAAGGCCCGGTAGAGCTTTGATTTGCTTGCGTAGCGAGGTAAGTGTTGGGCCTAACCTTGATTTAAGGGAATTAGGAACCCTTAAGCTATGTGCTATGTGAAATTCATGTGTAGCGGTATATATGCGAGTTTACGAGTGTATATACGCCGTCAAAATACTTGTTTTCATGTTTTTCCGTATTTCATTAATTATTTTATTCCATGTCTTAACTGTTACATGCTTTAATTGCTTCCTGTGCCTTAATTTGCTACTTGTCATTTATTATTCTCGTATTTAAAATGTTAGATCCTCCCATGTTTCCATGATTAACTGCTACTTGCCTTAATTGACTTACTTATACCCTTTAGTTGTCATTTATTTAATTGTCTTACTGTTTAGTATTAAGTATAGCAAATTCTTGATTTGGGACGAGATTTCCTTTATGGTTCTGCTTTCATATTCCTCAATCGTATAGATTCTTGTGATTTGAGTTGTGGAATTGATTTCATTTATCGATTTGTGTTTATGAATCGGGCTGCACACCGCAATAGGTGTAGTAAGGGAGGATTGATATTTATATGGTGGCATCGGGTTGCACGCCATAACAGGTGAAATCAGGGAGGATTGATATGGTGAAGTAAGGGATGATTATGATGTAGACTATGATTATATAGTGGGATCGGGTTACGCACCCCAACATATTTTACTTGTTATTATTGATATTGACATGGTGGAATAAGGGAGAATCGTAATTGTACGGTGGGATCGGGTTGCGCGCCGCAACGGTTTATGTATTTTGTATTCCTTGTTGTATTGTGTTGGCTTCGGTGTTTTCATACGAGATTCTGGAGATTTATATTTCTGTTTTTACTGGTTTTCGAGGATTGAAGTTATAGTCATGAGTTCACTGCTTTATTTTCTTGTATTCCTTTCTTGTCATTATTTATATACTGTGTACAAGTTATTATAAGTGACCTGCCTTAGCCTCGTCACTACTTTGTTGAGGTTAGGCTCGACACTTACAGAGTATATAGGGTCGGTTGTACTCATACTACACTCTGCACTTCTTGTGCAGACTTTGGAGTCGGTCCTAGTGACGGTCAGTAGATTACTCGGATCGGACATCTGACATAGACTTGAGGTATAGCTGCTCAGTATTCGCAGCCCTGAAGTCCCCTTCTCCTTTATCCTAGCTTTTTATTTCTTTTCAGACAGTTTTACTTTCATTCAGACCATTATATGTATTATTCTAGTCGCTCGTGCACTTGTGACACCATTCTGGTTGTATTTAGATATTTCGGTTGTTATGACTTTTCGTAATTTATTTGAGTTCTATTATAGTTAACTTCAGTTTAATTGGCATTAGATAATTCGATTTGTTAAAAAATGGCTTAAAACTATTCTAGCATTGGCTTGCCTAGTATCAGACTCCAGTAGCCTCGCCAGTTGGGGTAGTTCAGACAGTTGTTGCGGCATAGGCCGGTGATAGGCCCGCTTTGTCTTCTGAGGCTATGTTGAAGTTGGATAAGTTTACCAAACTCTTTCCTGTTCATTTTAGTGGTGCATATTCTAAGGACCCACAGGACTTTCTGGACCGTTGCCACGAGGTGTTGCGCAACATGGGTATAGTTGAGACCAATGGGGTCGATTTTGCAGCATTTCAGATGACTAGTTCCGCCTAGATATGGTGGAGAGATTACATGTTGACTAGACCATCTAGGTCGCCTGCACTTACCTGGGATCAGTTCTCATAGCTATTTCTCTAGAAGTTCATTCCTGTCACCCTGAAAGAGGAGTACCGCAGACAATTTGAGCGTCTCGAGCAGGATAGTATGACTTTTACCCAATATGAGACTCGATTTGTGGACCTATCTCGCCATGCCACTATCTTGCTTCCTATTGAGAGGGAGAGAGTGAAGAGATTTATTGATGGGCTCACTTTCACTCTCAAGCTATAGATGGCCAAGGAGACCGGGAGTTATATTTCCTTCCAGACGGCAGTAGATATTACTAGATGGACCGAGTTGGTCCGTGCTCAGGAGAGGGGGACGGTGTCAAATAAGAGGCCTCGTAATTCCGGTAGTTTCAGTGGTGCCTCATCTGGAGGCAGGGGTACTTTTGGTAGAGGCCATCCTCCTAGGACATTTCATTCAATGCTTCAGGCATCTCACAGTGTTTCAGGGAGTCGTGGTCCCTATGTGCCTCATTCTGGACAACTAGCCTATAGTGCACCATCAGCTCCTATCAGTGCACCTCCGATTCAGAGCTATCATCGTGGTTATTCGGCCCGTTTGGGTCAGCTTCAGCTTCAGCAGCCACGGCAGCAGGATAAGTGTTTTGAGTGTGGTGGTATTGGTCACATCAGGAGGTTCTGTCCGAGATTATTGGGCGGCATGCCATAGCAGAGTTCTTGTGCCATAGTTCCAGCACTAGTTGCTCCGCCGCCCACTCAACCAGCTACAGGCAGAGGTCAGGCAACCAGAGGTGAAGGTCAGGCCATTAGAGGTGAGGCCATCCAGCTAGAGGCCACCCCCGAGATGTAGTTCAAAGTGGTGAGGCCCAGCCCCGATGTTATGATTTCCCAGCTAGGCCTGAGGCCAAGTCATCTGATGTTGTTATCATAGGTATTGTTCTAGTTTTCCATAGAGATGCTTCAGTTCTATTTGATTTGCGATCTACTTATTCATATGTGTCATCCTAATTTGATTTATATCTGGTTATGCCTCATGATCCTTTGAGTGCTCATGTGTATGTGTCCACGCCTGTGGGAGATTCTATTGTTGTAGATCTGGTTTATCGCTCGTGTGTGATTACTATTGGGAGTCTTGAGACTAGCGTAGATCTTCTACTTCTTGATATGGTATATTTTAATGTTATCTTGGGTATGGACTGGTTATGCCCTTATCATGCTATGTTGGACTGTCACGCCAAGACGGTGACCTTAGCCATGCTAGAGTTTCCTCAATTAGAGTGGAGAGGGACTCCTGGCCATTTTACCAGTAGAGTTATTTCTTATATGAAGGCTCGACGTATGGTCGAGAAGGGATGTCTGGCATATTTGGCATATGTTCGTGATTCGAGTGCGGAGGTTCCTTCCATGGATTCAGTACCTGTTGTGTGAGAGTTTCCAAAGGTGTTTCCTGCACGTCAACCGGGGATGCCACCCGACAGAGATATTAACTTCTGTATTGATTTGGCTCTGGGCACTCAGCCCATTTCAGTTCCACCATACCGTATGGCTCCGCCGGAGTTGAAGGAACTGAAGGAGCAGTTACAAGATTTTCTTGATAATGGCTTCGTTAGACCTAGTGTCTCGCCCTGGGGTGCGCCTTTGTTGTTCGTGAAGAAGAAAGATGTGTCGATGAGGATGTGTATAGACTATCGGCAGTTGAACAAAGTCACTATGAAGAACAAGTATCTGTTGCCAAGGATTGACGACTTATTTGATCAGCTTTAGGGTGCCAAAGTGTTTTCGAAGATCGATTTGAGGTTTGGCTGCCATCAGTTGAAGATTAGGGCATCTGATGTCCCTAAGACGGCTTTTCGGACTCAGTATGGACATTATGAGTTCCTAGTGATGTCATTTTGGTTGACAAACGACCCAGCAGCATTTATGGATTTGATGAACTCGATGTCCAAGCCCTACTTGGATTCTTTTGTGATTGTATCCATTGATGATATCTTGATCTACTCCCGTAGTCGAAAGGAGCATGAGCAGTATCTTTGGATTGTACTTCAGACTCTGAGAGATAGCCAGTTATATGCCAAGTTTTCAAAGTGTGAGTTTTGGTTAGACTCAGTCGCCCTTTGGGGCATGTTGTATCAGCAGTGGGTATAAAGGTGGACCCTAAGAAGATTGAGGTAGTTCAGAGCTGGCCTAGACCTACTTCAGCTACAGAGATCTGGAGTTTCTTGGGTTTGGCGGGTTATTATCGTCGGTGCGTGGAGGGGTTTTCATCCATAGCAGCCTCATTGACTAGATTGAACCAGAAGGGTGCCCCATTCAGATGGTCGGATGAGTGTGAGTTGAGCTTTCATAAGCCCGAGGCTGCTTTGACTACGGCGTCAGTGTTGGTGTTGCCCACAGGTTTAGGATCCTACACGGTGTATTGTGATGCATGTCGTATTAGGGTCGGTGCAGTATTGATGTAGGATGTCAGGGTGATTGCATACGCGTCGCGACAGTTGAAGGTTCATGACAAGAATTACCATATTCATCACTTAGAGTTGGCAGCCATTGTTCATGCACTGAAGGTTTGGAGGCACTATCTTTACGGCATGTCATGCGAGGTATTCACGGATCATCGGAGTCCACAGTATTTGTTCAAGAAAAAGGATCTCAACTTGAGGTAAAGGAGGTGGTTGGAGCTATTGAAAGACTACGATATCACCATTCTGTATCATCTCGGGAAGGCCAATGTGGTGGTCGATGCCTTGAGTAGAAAGGCAGTGAGTATGGGTAGCCTTGTGTATATTCCAGTTGGTGAGAGTCCACTTGCAGCAGATGTTCAGGATTTGGCCAATCAGTTTGTGAGGTTAGATGCTTCAGAGCCCAGTCGTGTGCTAGCTTGCACAGTCGCTCCGTCTTCCTTGTATGAGTGCATCAAAGAGCATCAGTATGATGATCTCCGTTTGTTTGTCCTTAAGTACACGGTGCGGCGCAGTGGTGCCAAGCAGGTTACTGTTGGAGATGATGGGGTTTTGAGGATGCGGGGTCATATTTGTGTGCCCAATGTGGATGGGCTTCGTGATTTGATTCTTGAGGAGGCCCACAGTTCCCGATATTCTACCTATACGGGTGCCTCCAAGATGTATCAGGATGTGCGGAAACATTTTTGGTGGAGGAGGATGAAGAAGGATATAGTTGCATATGTAGCTCGGTGTTTAAATTGTTAGCAAGTAAAGTACGAGCATCAGAGGCCTGGTGGTTTGCTTCAGAGGCTAGAGATTCCTCAGTGGAAGTGGGAGCGTATCACTATGGATTTTTCTGTTGGACTCCCACGGACTCAGAAGAAGTTCAACATGATATGGGTCATTGTGGACAGGTTGACCAAGTCAGCGCATTTCATTCCAGTAGCAGTTACCTATTATTCATAGCGGTTAGCTGAGATCTACATCCGTCGGATCATCTGTCTTCACGGTGTTCCCATGTCTATTATTTTTGATCGAGGTACGCAGTTCACCTCGCACTTTTGGAGGGCCATACAGTATGGGTTGGGCACGCGGGTTGAGTTGAGTACAGTATTTGAACCCCAGACGGACGAGCAGTCCGAGCATACTATTCAGATATTAGAAGATATGCTTCGCGCTTACGTTATGGATTTCGGGGGTTCTTGGGATCCGTTCTTGCCGCTTGCGAAGTTTGCGTACAACAACTGCTACCAGTCGAGCATTCAGATCGCTCCCTATAAGGCATTATACGGGAGGCAATGTCGTTCGCCAGTTGGATGATTCGAGACGGGGGAGGCTCGGTTGTTGGGTACAGATTTGGTATATGATGCCTTGGATAAGGTCAAGATTATTCAGGATCGACTTCGCACCACTCAGTCTAGGCAGAAGAGTTATGCTGACCGTAGAGTTCATGATGTTGCATTCATGGTTGAAGAGAGGGTATTGCTCCGGGTTTCATCCATGAAGGGTGTGATGAGGTTCGGGAAGAAGGGCAAGTTGAGCCCTCGGTATATCGGACCCTTTGAGATTCTTGAGAGAGTGGGTGAGGTGACCTACAAGCTCGCATTGCCACCTAGTTTATCAGTAGTCCATCCGTTGTTCCATGTCTCCATGCTCCGAAAGTATCACGGTCATCCGTCCCATGTGTTAGATTTCAGCTCAGTCCAATTGGACAAGGATTTGACTTATAAGGAGGAGCCGGTGGCTATTCTATCCCGGCAGGTCCAGTAGTTGAGGTCTAAGAGTTATCCTTCAGTTTGAGTACATTGGAGAGGTCCGCCGATCAAGGCAGCCACGTGGGAATCCGAGACGAACATACGGAGTAGATATCCACACCTTTTCACCATCCCAGGTACTTTTCTATGTCCGTTCGAGGACGAAAGTTTGTTTTAGAGGTGGAGAATGTGATGACCCGATAGGTCATTTGTAGTTTTACCCTTTATTTCTGTGTTTTGAGACCTCGAATAGTTCTGTTTAACTTTTCTCGATTTGCGTGTGTATTCTGTGCCCTTTTTGCGAAAGGTTTTTATGAGAAATTGATAAAAATGTGAAATCGTGCCTTAAAACTTACTTGAGTTGATTATGGTCAACGTTTTGTGTAAACGGACCCGGATCAGTATTTTGACGATCCAGATGGGTCTGTATCGTGATATGGAAATCGGGGGTATGCTCGGAATCGAATTCGGAAGTCCCTAACTTGATTTATCGTAATTTGTTGAAAACTAGAAGTTTAAAGGTTTAAAGAATTTATAAATTTGACTGTGAGTTGACTTTACTATTACTGGATTCGGATTTTGATTCTGGAACTTGGTATAGGTTCGTTTCAGTATTTATGACTTGTCAGCAAAATTTGGTGCAAAACGGAGTTGATTTGAAGT
The DNA here is from genome assembly GCA_000715115.1 of Nicotiana otophora. Lineage (NCBI taxonomy): Eukaryota > Viridiplantae > Streptophyta > Magnoliopsida > Solanales > Solanaceae > Nicotiana > Nicotiana otophora. The sequence goes on from AWOL01S0149968.1 coordinate 114,685, forward strand.
GATTCGGACGTTCAGTTGAGAAATTTCATGTTCTTAAGTTTCATTGCAAATTTCATTCGTTTTGGTGTCCAATTGGTAGTTTTAGGTATTATTTTGGTATTTTGATCGCGCGAGTGAGTTCGTATGATATTTTTGGACTTATGTGCGTGTTTGGTCTGGAGCCCCGAGGGCTCGGGTGAGTTTCAGATAAGTTGCGGATGTTGTTAAACTTAAGGAAAATGTTGGTTTAGTTTCTGCTAGTTTCTGGTGCATGCTTCTTCGTGATCGCGAAGATACTCCCACGATCACGAAGAGTAGTTGGGAATGGGGTGGATTTTTCTCTTCGCGAACATGAAGTGGAGGGGGGTTGCCCTTCACGAACGCGGTTGCTGGGGTAAATAGCCCTTTTCCCAACCCGAACTTGGTTTATCTGATGCTTGGCTGAAGCTTACTTGCAAGCACAGCCTATCGTGAACGCAAAGCGTTGAGGACCTGGGAAGGGGTTGGGTGGTTTGCTATACGCGAACGCGAGCCCTGGCTCGCGAACGCGAAGGCCTAGGGGAAGAAGCCTTCTCGAACGCATGAATAAACACACGAACGCGTAGGCCATTTGGGTCGTTATGCATCGCAAACGCGACAGGCCCCACGTGAACGAGAAGAAGGCCAGACGCCCAGTCACTTAAATATTCCAAAACGGGATTTCACCCATTTTTTTACCATCATTTCATTAGAGCTCGGCCTAGAGGCCATTTGAAGGAGAAATTTCATCACCCTTTCATAGGTTAGTGTACTTTAACTTATTTTCTTCCATTTCCATCATCACCCATTAATTTCTAAGCTTAATCTATGTTCTTTCATGGTAGATAATTTGGGATTTGGGAAGAATTGGGGGGTTTTGCAAATTTTTTATTTAGACCTCAATTTGGGGTCGGATTTCGAAACTAATTACATAATCGGGCTCGAGAGTGAATGGATAAATGAGTTTTGGTTTGAATCTCGAGTTTTAACCAAGCGAGCCCGGGGTTGACTTTTATTGACTTTTTGAAAAAAGTGTAAAGATCTTAACTTTCTGTATTGTAATTGATTTCTTGTGATTTGAGTGTAAATCAATTCCTTTTAGATTCTTGTGATTTGAGTTGTGAAATTGATTTCATTTATCGATTTGTGTTTATGGATCGGGTTGCACGCCGCAACAGATGAAATAAGAGAGGATTGATATGGTGAAGTAAGGGAGGATTATGTTGTTGACTCTGATTATATGGTGGGATCACGTTGCGCATTGCAATATATTTTACTTGTTATTATTGATATTGACATGGTGGAATAAGGGAGGATCATAATTTTACGGTGGGATCGGGTTGCGCGCCGCAACGGTTTATGTGTTTTGTATTCCTTATTGTATTATGTTGGCTTCGGTGTTTTCATACGAGATTCTGGAGATTTGTATTTCTGAGTTTACTGATTTTCGAGGATTGAGGTTATTGTCATGAGTTCACTGCTTTATTTTCCTGTATTTCTTTTTCTGTCATTATTATTATACTGCGTAGAGGTTATTGTAAGTGACCCGCCTTAGCCTCGTCACTACTTCGTCGAGGTTAGGCTCGACACTTACAGAGTACATAGGGTCGGTTGTATTCATACTACACTCTGCACTTCTTGTACAGACTTTGGAGTCGGTCCCACCAGCAGTCATTAGATTGCTCGGATCTGATATCTGACGGAGGCTTGAGGTACAGTTGCTCGGCGTTCGCAGCCCTGAAATCCCCTTCTCCCTCATCCTAGCTATTGATTTCTTTTCAGACAGTTTTACTTTCATTCAGGTCATTATATGTACTATTCTAGTTTCTCATGCACTTGTGATACCAGTTTTGGGTTGTATTTAGATATTTTGGTTGTTATGACTTTTCGCACTTTATTTCAGTTCTATTACAGTTACTTCAGTTTAATTGGCATTAGTTAATTCGATTTGTTAAAAAATAACTTAAAACTATTCTAACGTTGGTTTGCCTAACAAGTGAAATGTTAGTCGTCATCACGGCCCCGAGAATGAAAATTTCAGGTCGTGACAACAGTACTTCTATATTTCGAGACTATATGGTGTACTCCATTTATTAGTTCATAATTTGTACTACTAGTTTTTGGGGATTAATGTATCATTTTTGTACTTTGATGTTGATTTCAGATTTATTTCCGCATTTATCTATATTATTCTGTGATTATTTATGTTTGTTGAGTCGTCTAGCGGGTTGGGTTACGTGGTCACAGTGAGATCTTTTGTCGGAACACTGAACCCTGACGTGTTGTGCTAGAAATTCGTGCAAGTTTTTGCTGGACACTATTATTTGCTGGAATTCTGGTAGTGAGACGACTAAATAATTCAGGTCAAAGACGACCTAAATCATTTATTACCTCTAACATATCAGTTGGTTCGTCTATTTAGGGCGAAATCAGGATAACCCCTCTATTTGCATACAGAGATTTACTTTAAATATTTCTTTTGATTTTTTAATGTTTTCCCTTTATGTTAATGCACATTTTGTCTTCTACGTTTCGATTGCTACTCATAACAAGTTTTCTGCATATATCTATATATTATATTAAAAGCACGAGTGTCCTTAATAAAATATCGTTCGTCTTTTTATCTTTTAAAAGTAGAGTTTTCACTAGACAAAATAGTAATTTAATTATTTTCCTAATTTTTAGAATTTTGAACTTGTAAGAACTCCTTTTATTTAGGAATAAATCCAATAAGATTTTACTTTTATAAAAAATTTCCTTATTTAAATTGTATATTTAAGATTGAATTTCCACAAAGGGAAATCGAGGTTCGGTATTCTAAAATAAACCTTAAGTAACGAAGACCTTTGACATGAAATGCCTCTTTGCCATAAGCTTTTTGTTTCCTTTTTTTTTTCCAATCTTTTAAGAATGATTGAAATATTTCCACAAAACTAATATGGGTATATATTTTTTTTATGTTTTGCTTTTGAAACCTTTTTTCCACCCGAAAACTTTAACCAAAACAAGAATCTGAAAACTTTCAACAAAAATATACTACTTAATTAGTAAACTTTGCAAAATCTTCTACCGAAATGCCTAAGACAATATATTACATTTGAAAGCTTACTTAATTATTTTTTTGCTTTTTTTAACTACTCTGTAGAACAATAAAACTCTTTACACATCCAATATGTTCTTTAAAACACTATGAAGTTCTAAAGAAAGTATAAGACATTTTTAAAACAGATGCAGGTATTTAGGTACACGCGGGTCGCGCCCCTTAGCGAATTATCATTCGTCTTTTTTATCTTTAAAAAATCAATTTCACACTAGATAAAATAGTCAGTTAATTATTTTTTAATATTTAAGACTTCAAAATTTACTAAAATTTGTATATTAAATCATTTATTATTTGACTATTTAATACAACAAATTTGTAGAAGAAACATAACACCAAAAATTTCGCCCAATTCCTTTTAGGTAGGAGTCCTTTTTCTCTCACATATTTTAGTGTTATAGAATTATAAATGTCTATTAGGTCAATTGAAGTTCATGAAAAGTAGTATGTTTTCTTGCGTGGGCTGATAGAGCACGTCCATGAGTGACAATTTTAACTCCATAAAAAAAAACATATAAAGATAGAAAGGAGGATAAATAAGTAACATTAAAGAAAGGTTATAAATATATGGTTGTACAAAAAGTTAATCTTTTAGCGATTCAATTAGATATTTTTATAAATTAATTAATTAAAAATAATTATTTTTGCTTACAAAAGTTTAAAACTATTGAGAGGGAACTCATAGATGAAAATTTTCATCATAGAAAACCTAAGATAAAAATCGGAATTCCTTTAAATCTATTCAGTATTTGTATAGAAAATGATATTTTCAATATATCAATGACTAAGAACACTTTTATGTGGCGATTATTTTTCTAATTAAGTTAGATATATAGAAGTAATATTTTTTTATTTTAAAAAACTTATACTTTTATTTATAATTAACACTACGACAAACATAAAGTGCAAAAGTTCGTATTTTATCATTTTTTAAAAAGAATTTTTGTAGATAAAAATATAGTCATAATTAAATATTTATATATGGTATGAGCTAATATTAATAATTTAAATCCCCAAATACTAAATTATTTCTGTTAATAATTAAAAATTATTATTAAATATTTAAATTAAAATAAATCAGAATATAAAACAAAATCAATTATAATATTAAGAATTAAATTGGTTCAAATGTAAACATTAAGAAATAAGGATGAAATAGTAGAAGACAAAATGTAGTCATAAAGAGATTTCAGGTGAGATACAATTTAACATATTTGTATATTATATTATAAAATATATATAATTACAAAATAATGTACAACTAATTTAACTAAATTCATCATCTATGCATATTTATAAGATATTGAATACAATTACTATGTTCGTGTAAGAAAAATTATTTTCATCATTTAAACAAATATTATATTTTATTTCAACGTCATTATATATATATATATATATATATATATATATTATGAGACCTCTAATTTGCTTCCTTTTTCATAATATACTAAATAGTATAATCAACGTAGCGTTTACTCTGCTGACTTATATGTGATAAACCATACTAAACAAAAGCGATAATCATCACATGGATAATATCTTGTAGCCTCTAACTTTTTACTGAGACTATATTACCTTAATTAGAAATACGTGTAGTATATGTGTCTTCATCTTTATATTTGGAGTTTTTACAATAAAAACAAAGTTCGCATCTAACCAAATTTATCTCTCTCTCTTATCGTGCAACTCTTAGACAATGGTTTCATCTTAATCTAATTTTTTTGACGTGGAATGTGTGTGTTTGTCTTTGTGTGTGTGCATGGTGCGTGAAATCCCACTAAAATTTCAAACATATATCAAATCCAACCTATAGTTTTAGAAGTTTTAGAAGTATAATGAGTTCAGTATTAAATTAATAAAGGATGAATTTACATCTAATATAAATCATGAATCCACCTTTATCTCCTTTGCTTATCAGATATCGGTGAAATTTCATCCTTACATATTTGGAGTTAGAATGAAAAATAAGTTTATACACCACTCTTGTCCAACTCATCTTAGTATTCATGGATTTGAGTCTGATATCTGTTGAAACTTCAAAGTTTAACACGCTTAGCATGCGAGACGTACGGGGATCGATATCCCGCATCTCCATTCTACCTTTTCGGTTTGTCAAACGATTTTTCCTGCCCCTCGACCCAGTAATCTATATATGAGGTCATAGCATTTTAATGTTTTTAAAATATAAATATGTGTATACGGTTAAAACCGGTCCTCGATCATGAAGATCGATCGAGGATGGCATCTCAGTCAAGGGGTATCTTCATGGAGAGCCCGAACGAATTTCGAGATGGAGGCGTCGAGCGTCGGGGCGTCCGAATCGACCGAGGCAACATCGGCCGACACAGGTCCCGAACATCGATGCCCGAAAGTGATCACCAAGCTCGAAACCAAGGCTGAAGTTCCGATCCAACACCGAGCTCGAGTCAGTATCGAGCTCACAGAAAAAAAGCTGTTACAACCGCACCAAAGGAGAGAATCTTGGCGGGAATTAAGGAGGAGACATACC